>ONZH01008911.1:600000-792317 GCA_900303285.1 Rhinella marina
TTTTCTGCAGACCCTCCAGCGTGGCCAGATCCACGGTAGGAATCATACCTGATGCACGCTGATGACCAGTGACACATAACCGCTGAGGCAGTCACGTGACCCAGTGTCAAACCGGATCTCGCCGCAGGGAGACCGTGGACCCGCCGAGCCGAAACCCAGCAATGGAGATTAGGCGAGTATGATTCCCACCGCGAGTCCAGAAATCTTCTCCATAAGCTGTAAAAATAATTCCACTGACCAGCGGATCACAATGCATAGTGCGAAATCCACAGTGAGAAATCCTCCGTGTACGCCGTACCCTCTAGTGCAGTGGTTCTCAACTCCAGTCCTCGGGACCCACCTGCCAGTCAGGATTTAGGAATATCCCACAGAATGAATACCTGTGGTAAGTCCTGATGGATGGACGCTAATTATATCAGCTGGTCTAAACTAAGGAAATCCTGAAAACCTGACTGGCAGGTGGGTCCCGAGGACTGGAGTTGAGAACCACTGGTCTAGTGTCACGGGTCGAGTTCCTCATTTCCCTGGTCGTCTCCGTGTGCTGCAGTCTGTGATTAGCAGTAAATGAGCTGACGCTGCAGAAGGGATTACTGCGCCTCTGACTCATCCAAAAACTTCCCTTTTGTAGTTTGCTGACCCCATCGCTGTATCCAAGGTGCTGGACCGGACCCGTCTGCTTGTGGTCAGCATTACCTCTATTATCTTCTGCTGTTAACCCTTTACTAATTTATACCACCCCCTGCTGTAAATTCCAAAATTTCTGCAACCATTTTGCTGGTTTCATCGTTAACCCTTTAAGCTGCCTGTACACGTGGTGGATTACGTGCATCACGGCCGTGTAATACAAGACCAGCAAAGTCAATGACATTTTTCAGACCTCGCGTTTCCTTCCATGACGAAAAAGTGACCCGACGTGTGGATTCTGAAATCCGCAGTGTGTCATTCGTTGCACAGTTTTTTTGTTTTTTTTTCCTTAAAGGGTTTCTGTCACCAGTTTTTTCGGTATGAATCAGGCTGACATTAGAGATGTGCTAATGTCACCTGATTCCAAATATATATGTGTTTTATTTACTGGTGCCCCCATTTTTATATAAATTGAACTTTTATTTTATGCTAATAAGGCCTCTAGGTGCAAGGGGCGTTACCTCTGCTCCTAGAGGCTCTGTTGATTGACAGGACCAGGCAGAGAAGAAACACTGCATTCACCATAGCTTGCAAGGACCTTCAATGATGTCATGACCATGTGATCAGTCACATGGTTAGGATCACACAAACAGCCTGTCTCCTCCTAAACCACCCCAGCCTGGAATACCTGTGGAGAAATCCATACGAACTTATGCCTCCTTCACACGTCATGATTCATGGACAGCGCACGTACCCATTAATTGTAATGTGTGCATCCACACATCCGTGTTTTATGGATACGTGAAAAACATGGAAGCAACATGGATCTTTAGGAGGAAATGGTATGAAAATCACGGACGAAATCTCGTATGCCGTTGCAGCCAATGACTGGCCTCTGTGGTGATGTCTCCCCAAGCAGCGCTGAATGAGGGGGGAACGCAGAGATTCCACCATTGATTTTGCATTTTAAATTTTGCCCCATTCACCGCCCACATTACTCTAAAATGGTTGTCCGGTTTTCTGATATTGATGACTATATCCCATAGCTTTTTGTCCCATTCGCTTGAATGGAAGAAGAGGACGTGATTACCCTGCAGGTAAACATTGAGGAGGACGCAGCGCTTGCACAGCTAATTGGCAGGCGTTGGACCACTGCTGATCTGACCTTTATGACCTAATAGCTCATCAATATCAGTAAAACGGACAAGCCCTTTAATTCTATGGCTCGGTGTGATACCAATCACTGCATGATTATATCGCGTTTCTCGGAAAAAAGTTTTTTTTTTTTTTGTCGCAGCCTCCAAAAGCCATGACAGGTTTTTTTTTTTTTTTTTTTTTTTTTTTTTTTTTATTTCTACAAGAGCTTGTTTTTTATGTTTTACTACTTTTGCACAGCAAAAAAAAAAGTATGATCCCCTCCCCCCATCCCCCCCAACTTTGTGTTTCCGTTGATGTAGCCGTATGTGGGCTTTTGCAGGATGAGATATCATTTGGGGGTAATGGGACTTATTGAGTAACTTTTTTTTTAAAGGGGGGGTGCAGTTTCTCTGTTACTTTTTTCTCGCGTTCATCATACAGGTCACGTTACACTTTTACAAATTCAAACCACTTAAAAAAGGACATGATGGAGGCTTAAGGGGTTAATGCTCAGTAGAAAGTACATGAAACCTCAGCTGCTGCAGAAGCTCATTCAGCAGAGGGAAGAAGCTTCATTTCATTGCTGGTTGACTTTGATGATCCCCTCGAGGGCGTTACCGGCCATAGATCTGTTTGCGTATCTCTTCCCAATAATTGAAGGAAAGTCATCTCCACTTTTGGCTCCTAATTTTTGTGTGTGGTTTGGGATATACAGTAAGGGCTGTGCTACACCAACTCCTTATCCTACCAATATCTGTCCAATCAGACCACTAGTTGGGGTGTATAAGATGAGATCTGTCAGATCATCTGTCGGTGTGGTACAGCCCTTATATGTGTGGGTGGTTCTGTGTTTGGGAGGGGAACCCTGTGAAGCAGGGTGTGAACACAGGCGTGTATTACCCCAGAGAGTTCTGTACATGCATCCAGTGACCAGCATGTATACTGTGTGCACCCAGCGGCTCTTACACAGGGGGCCACGTTCTGTACCGTGCCTGCTGGGGGTTACTTGTCACCACTCACAGGGACGGGGTTAATTTTGTCATAAATGCGAAAAATGGCTGAAATTTTTATTTTTTTTTTCAAACGACAAATATCTCTAAGGCAGCAGGGTTGTCTTCACATTTTTGATGTATGTTTAGTGTGCATGCTGGGTATGTTCCAGACATGCACTCTAAATGTGTCCGTAGGGCCATGCCCCTCTGCAGCAAAGTCGCCCCCATTTTACAGTAAACCGTGCCCCCTTGCTGAGCTAGGTGCAGGCTCAAGTGAACAGGAGGGGAAGGTGTAGTTACTGGAATGGAATTCCTACCTGGGGAGTATAAGGGCCTCTGGTCATTTGTCGTGGTCGCTGAGCCAGTTTGAGTCTGTTACCGTGGACAATGGAGTTTGGTTTGTTTGTGATGGTAACATGCTAATAATAGGGTGTCTTCCACCGCAGTAATTGTAGTGTCGGACTGTAGTCTGTAGATATCATTCTATATGACCCTATAAAATGCTTACATAGTCCAACAGCACTCCAATTCATGAATGTAATGGTACCTGTGTCGTCATCTTCAGCCTTGCTGAAGCTGTAAAAATTAGGATTAATTCATATGCTCGGGGCGGCTTGGAGCCCAGGCTGCTATGCCTTTCATTATTTGGGCACGGCATTGCTTTACCAATGGCCTGGCGAGGGAGTGCGCAAGTGCGGGACCGAAGGAGGACACAAGGGAAGAGGAGGCCGGGCATAGGTAGAGGCTGGGGTGGAGATACCATAAAGAAAGGCAGCCGCCCCTGGGCACTTGCGACCGCTAATTAGCTTCAGCAAGGGTGAAGAAGACGACAAAGGTCGTTACCATTACATTCTTGTATAGGTGTGCTGTTTGACTATGTAAGCACTTATGGAGGTGACAGACTCCCTTTAAAGGGAATGTGTCATCAGGAAATGACCTGCTGTTTAAAGCACCTTTTTATGTTTAACATATTTTTTAAAAATTATGTTATTTTTCATTTTCCATGTCCATTTTTATATTTAAACTAAATCCTAAAATCCTGCCTTTTTTGCATGGGCCACTATGTCTAATTACAGGCGCCACTTCTTGGTCTATACTGATCACTTTACTACAATTACCTGCTTATCGGTCATTCTAATCCTGCCTGTAATGATATCACCTCTGGGTACAGATAAGACAGGATCCTCCATTCACAATTGGTGATTTCAAAGCTTATCTATTCTTTCCTTGTACGATGATCTCTGCACAGGTCACAGAGCATGCAGAGAAAACTCTCCCATAGAAGTCAGAGGTCTCCTCCTGACCATTGTGTCTATGGCCCATGTGGCTGCTGTAATTTTCTTAATGCTTTCTAAATGTTAAAGGGGTTGTCCAAGTTATGGGAAAAAAAATATAGCACTGTAAATCTGATGGGCAGCAATATATAACTAAGTTCAGCAAGTTTTAGGCAAAAAAAAATCTATATTTCCTCATTTCCCTGGTTCTCTTCTGGCCTTTGTTTACATGCAATAACAACAATCTCAGCCCCTCCCCCCTCCTCTGCAAAGGCAGTGAATACAAGTGCTGAGTGACATGTCTGCCTGCTAGAATACTCAGCAGCATGTTGTATGTGTAGGACTACAAGTCCCAGCTGTACAATGACAATGCTGATACACACAGGAAATTCTCCCTACCTGTTCTTGTACAATATAATTCCTCTATAGCTCCTTGCCCAGCATTTGTCTCCTCTCACTGCTGCAGCTACTATTTGTTGTAAAGCCTTGAGCCCTCAGTGTGTTCTGGCTGAAGGGGTTAATGTTTTATCTGAAGGAATCCAGGGAGAGAGCAGATAGCAGGAGCCCGGCAAAGAAAGGGGGCGTGGCCAGTGACATCTCCTGTACAGACTGTTATCTGAACTCTGAGGCTTGTACACGAAACATCACAGACCAGGGAGATAAGGTGACATCATAGGTCATGTGACCCTCAGTCAACTCTGAAAAACCAGCAGCTTTAGAAACACAAAGTATATGGGAAAGTTGTTATACCTGACAAGTTAGAAACATATAAAGAACAAAAAAATAACTCGGACAACCCCTTTAAGAACAGTTCAGGCAAGATGGCCACCTTCATAATCATGTTCAGGAAATAGACGAAATAAATCTGCAATCAGAAAATAAAAACAGATTAGAAAAAGGATGTGTGACACCTAAATGGTTTTAACTGTCAGATGAAATTCTTGGTCACCCATTCCCTTTAAGCTTATATTAGACACACAGCAGGAAGGTAACGGGCCATCCCGGCAATCGCCTGCTTGTTAGTGGAGGAGACTGCTGCTATTACATGCAGTGATCTCCTCCACAGTTTGGGGACGAGTGATCGTTAATGCCATCTTTCGTCCCCATACCGAATCACTGTTTTCCGGCAGCAGATCATGATTAGAGGGTGATCTGCTGGCTCCAATCAATGATTTTTAAACCTGCTGAAAGATTCCGATTGTCCCATGAGGGAATGTTTGCTTCTTTATTAGACAATCAGCCGCAATATTACACCGCCAGAGCATTGCTAATGAGGTTACTATAAAAAAAATATATATAGGTGTGTGTGTGTGTGTGTATATAGACACCCATTTGTCTTTTTACCCCGTCAGATTGTTCAAGTTAAAGGATTTATCAGGAAAGATGATCAGTGTCAGATTTGTGGGGGGAGGAGCAGGGGCGGTCTTGGGCACCACGCATCCTATGCATTTGCGTAGGGCCCCCGGCGTCCAAGGGGGCCCCCACGCTCTTCTCTTGCGCCGGTGCCCAAGACCGCCCGCAGAGGGAGATGAGCGCTTCCATTGTGGAAGCGCTCATCTCCATAGTCATCTGTATCGCCGTCCTCAGGACGGCGATACAGATGCCTGTATTGTACTGGGGCAGGGGAGGGAGAGGCGTCTCCCCTGCCCGTTCCTCTGATAGGCTGCAGGCACTGGGCCTGCAGCCTATCAGAGGCCGGCTCAGGCGGCGCGATGACGTCATCGCGCCGCCTGAGCCGTACAGCGCGGGACACAGGCCGGAAGAGGCCTGCATCGCATCGCTGCCAGCACCATGGAGGTAAGTATAAGTGTTAATTTTTTTTTATTTTTTATTTTATTGTAGCAGTCACGGACCGGAGCTCAATTGGGGGCACTGGGGGCATTTTGGGGGCATTTTTACTGGCACATGGGGGCACTGGGGGCATTTTACTGGCACATGGGGGCATTTTACTGGCACATGGGGGCATTTTTACTGGCACATGGGGGCACTGTGGGCATTTTACTGGCACATGGGGGCACTGTGGGCAATTTTACTGGCACATGGGGGCACTGTGGGCATTTTACTGGCACATGGGGGCACTGTGGGCATTTTTTCTGGCACATGGGGGCACTGGGGGCATTTTTACTGGCACATGGGGGCATTTTTACTGGTACTGGGGGCATTTTTACTGGCACATGGGGGCACTGGGGGCATTTTACTGGCACATGGGGGCACTGGGGGCATTTTTACTGGCACATGGGGGCACTGAGGGCATTTTACTGGCACGGGGCATTTTTACTGGCACGGGGGGCATTTTTACTGGCACAAGGGGGCACTGGGGCATTTTTACTGGCACTGGGGGCACTTCTTACTGGCACTGGGGGCATTTCTTTATGGCATGGGAGCACTAGGGGCATTTTTACTGGCACTGGGGGCACTTCTTACTGGCACATGGGGGCACTGGGGCATTTCTTACTGGCACTGGGGGCATTTCTTACTGGCACATGGGGGCACTGGGGGCATTGTTACTGGCACATGGGGGCACTGGGGGCATTTTTACTGGCACATGGGGGCATTTTTACTGGCACATGGGGGCACTGGGGGCATTTTTACTGGCACAAGGGGGCACTGGGGCATTTTTACTGGCACTGGGGGCACTTCTTACTGGCACATGGGGGCACTGGGGGCATTTCTTTATGGCATGGGAGCACTAGGGGCATTTTTACTGGCACTGGGGGCACTTCTTACTGGCACATGGGGGCACTGGGGGCATTTCTTACTGGCACATGGGGGCACTGGGGGCATTTTTACTGGCACATGGGGGCACTGGGGGCATTTTTACTGGCACATGGGGGCATTTTTAACTGGCACATGGGGGCATTTTTACTGGCACATGGGGGCATTTTTACTGGCACATGGGGGCACTGGGGGCATTTTTACTGGCACATGGGGGCACTGGGGGCATTTCTTACTGGCACATGGGGGCACTGGGGGGCATTTTTACTGGCACATGGGGGCACTGGGGCATTTTTACTGGTACTGGGGGCATTTTTACTGACACATGGGGGCACTGGGGGCATTTTTACTGGCACATGGGGGCACTGGGGGCATTTTTACTGGCTCATGGGGCATTTTTACTGGCACATGGGGGCACTGGGGGCATTTTTACTGGCACATGGGGCACTGAGGGCATTTTACTGGCACGGGGCATTTTTACTGGCACATGGGGGCATTTTTACTGGCACATGGGGGCACTGGGGCATTTTTACTGGCACATGGGGGCACTGGGGCATTTCTTACTGGCACATGGGGGCACTGGGGGCATTTCTTACTGGCACATGATTTTGAGGGGGAATCAATGGGGGAACTTCTGGCGCATTATTTGGGGCATTTCTTACTGGCACATAATTTGGGGGCATCTATGGGTGGGAGCACTTCTTACTGGCACATTGGAAGCATTATTACTTCTGGGGCACAGTGGGGACATTAGTACTGTGGGGGCACTATTACTGTGGGGGGCACCTGGCACAGTATCAGCGCAGTTATTTCTGGGGGACGTTATGTTTACACTATTTGCTGGGCGCAGTTATTTTAGGACACTGTGTGCCAATAATTATTGAAGGGCACTATCTGTGTGGTACTAGTGGCACAGTACTGGGGTGGTAGGATGATTTGTCCAGAAGATGGGAGGATGATGGAAAAGTAGTAAACTAAGATTTTTTTCTGTCAAACTGCAGAGATAAGAAATGGCTGAAAAATGGCGTCTGGTCTGAAAGGAGAAGATGAGGAAAGAAAAGATCTACATGAGAGGAGACGTCACTGGATGTAAGAGGTATGAGGCGCTGGATTATACTGGATGTAAGAGGTATGGGGGCTGTATTATACTGGATGTAAGAGGTATGGGACGCTGTATTATACTGGATGTAAGAGGTATGGGGCGCTGTATTATACTGGATATAAGAGGTATGGGCGCTGTATACTGGATGTAAGGTATGGGCGCTGTATTATACTGGATGTAAGAGGTATGGGGCGCTGTATTATACTGGATGTAAGAGGTATGGGGCGCTGTATTATACTGGATGTAAGAGGTATGAGGCGCTGTATTATACTGGATGTAAGAGGTATGGGGCGCTGTTATACTGGATGTAAGAGGTATGGGCGCTGTATTATACTGGATGTAAGAGGTATGAGGCGCTGTATTATACTGGATGTACGAGGTATGGGGCGCTGTATTATACTGGATGTAAGAGGTATGGGGCGCTGTATTATACTGGATGTAAGAGGTATGAGGCGCTGTATTATACTGGATGTACGAGGTATGGGGCGCTGTATTATACTGGATGTAAGAGGTATGGGGCGCTGTATTATACTGGATGTACGAGGTATGGGGCGCTGTATTATACTGGATGTAAGAGGTATGGGGCGCTGTATTATACTGGATGTAAGAGGTATGAGGCGCTGTATTATACTGGATGTACGAGGTATGGGGCGCTGTATTATACTGGATGTAAGAGGTATGGGGCGCTGTATTATACTGGATGTAAGAGGTATGAGGAGCTGTATTATACTGGATGTAAGAGGTATGGGGCGCTGTATTATACTGGATGTAAGAGGTATGAGGAGCTGTATTATACTGGATGTAAGAGGTATGAGGCGCTGTATTATACTGGATGTAAGAGGTATGGGGCGCTGTATTATACTGGATGTAAGAGGTATGGGGCGCTGTATTATACTGGATGTAAGAGGTATGAGGCGCTGTATTATACTGGATGTAAGAGGTATGGGGCGCTGTATTATACTGGATGTAAGAGGTATGGGGCGCTGTATTATACTGGATGTAAGAGGTATGGGGTTCTGTATTATACTGGATGTAAGAGGTATGGGGCGCTGTATCATACTGGATGTAAGAGGTATGGGGCACTGTATTATACTGGATGTAAGAGGTATGGGGAGCTGTATTATACTGGATGTAAGAGGTATGAGGCGCTGTATTATACTGGATGTAAGAGGTATGAGGCGCTGTATTATACTGGATGTACGAGGTATGGGGCGCTGTATTAGGCGGGGGGGCCCAAGCTGAACTCTTGCACCAGGGCCCGTGAGCCTTTAGCTACGCCCCTGCAGCCCAGCCAATAGAGAGCTGGGAGTCTGGGACACGCCATAGGCTGTGGGCAACCTTGACCCCCCCTCCAGTGAGGTATAGGGGGTGTGTCATTGGGGGGGGCGTGTCATCAGAGGCCGTGTCATCAGGGGTGTGAGGTGTCATTGGGGGGGGGGGGGGCCCCCAGACATAACTTCGCTTAGGGCCCCAGAAATGCCAAGACCGCCCCTGGGGAGGAGGGTAGCGCAGCAGCTCCCTGAAACAGCTTACAGCGGGGTACCAGGACTCTGATCCCCCTCCGATGTGATGATGATGACCTTTCCTGAGGAGAGGTCATCATGATCTTTTCCAGTATAACCCCCTTTAACTGGGTCCTGTCTGTTTACTACAGAGCTGCTCTGCCTGCAAGATCGGAAATCTCATGTGACTTCGGTCTTAACGAATTTTGCCTCCGCGCAGCACATACATTTAAACGAAGTTGGGGAATGAATCGACTTTGGAACGTAGAGTCGAAGCTCGATTCGCTCCCACCTACTCACATTGCACATCTATGTTAGGAACTGATTAATTTAAATCAAACTTTTTGAAAACGTGTTTTTTAAGGCGTTCTCATGTTTAAAGGGCTTCATCTCGACCCATCACGCTGTCATTCCAGTGGTAAGGCCAAGCCATTTCTGGTAAGGTGAGTTATCTGTGGTGGCTGAGAAGGGAGCTGCAGTGCTGGAGCGGTGGCACTGTAGATAGGTCACTTTATTTTATTTATTTTTTACTGGCAGGGATTAAGTCTGCTCCTAGGCCAGACAACCGCTTTAATTATATCCCTAATATAGACAGACACAATTCTCCTGTCTCTAGATATCTTGTTGCGTATTCTCCATGGCTTCTTCACTGTTACCCATAGACACAGACGCCAGCAGTGCTTGTTGCTGTGGCCTTTGCATGCGCAGTTGAATCTTATGAGCCCAGGCTGCAGCGCTCTCACAGTCTGCTCTCTAGAGTACATTCATACTGGCAAGAAGCGGTTCTGCCTGTGTGAGCTCCAGGACCTGCTGGATTTATATGAGCTTCTCCTGTCCTCACAGTATATTATAGGACTGACATACCCACTTCAGTGCCACTAACCAGCTGTAGCAGCAACATCACTGCAAAATGGTAAGGGAGCTGAAGACAACAGGGTATTGCAGAATAGGTGTGGCCCCGTCCACTTCAATGATAGTGGGCAGCCGCGGCTCCGCAAAAAAATTAATTTTAAGGCTAAAATTAAATCACTAAGTGGTTGAAAATGCAATTGTTTCCCCTGAGTTGTGCGCCAACAAGATCTACTGCAGACATGTATTTAAAATCTACAATAAAAAAGTGACACTTTTGGGAGGTTTTTTTTTTTATTTTAATGTGACTTTGACCAGGCCATGTTTCACTTAAATTCCACATGCCTCATGCAAAATGCCTGGCATGACGTGTTTTTTTTATTTTGAACACCATTCCTTCCCTGCCATCTGTGAAGGAAGGCATACTTGTCTGCTTTGTGTCACCGTGGGTCCCGGAGGGTCATGTGTGCCGCAGCAGCCAATGACTGGACTCGTTTAACCAGTTTGGAATTTTATTGGTGCTGGATCATTGTTTCTGCAATGACGAGACTCCTCTTGATGTTTCCTCTGGTGACAGTCTTGGTTAAGGCTATTTTCACACCTGCGGCACAGGGCTCCTGCAGGCTGTTCCAGTGGGTGAACAGCCCGCCTGATCCGTGCTGCCGCAGGTGCACGTGTGGGGCCGGAACTACGCTCTGGGCGGGCTGCGGATCTGGACGCAGCACGGCAACCACCGCCGAGAGGCGGCCGGAACGAAAATCCAACCATTTAAAAGTCTTTTAGGATTATTTTCTGTTTAAAGTGTTTTGCCACCTTGAGCAAAGAAGTGTCTGAACATGTTATCTTATTATGCACTTACCTGTGAGTCATTCTTAGAAAACATACATAAATGACCCAGCAAGGTCACAAGGACAAAAGTATTTACCCAGGCTAGAAAGCATTTTGAACTTAAGAGACAATAAATCCCGAAAAGAAAAAAAGCATAAACCTGCTTCACAGGCAAGTAACCCAGCTTTCCCAGGACCCTGAATGTAAAATCTGCCTAGCTGTGGAACTATTTGGGAGTGAGGAGGGGGATTTATCTTGGTAGATTTTGTACTTTGCATTCCCTACTACAGATCCACATAATTTATTTTACTCGCTTATATAGCTCATGCCTTTTCCGCAGAGCTTCACAGGCATTATCACTGTCAATTTGTTATCCAGCTTTCCCAGGACCCTGAAAGACAAATCTGTCTAGTTATGCTACAGCATGGAGGATTTGTCATTGTGATTCTTACTCTGCTTTTCCAAGCTCCTGGATAGTAAACCCAGCTAGGTATTCTACAAAACTGAGGATTTACCAGTTCATAAATAGGCTGATCTGGTATGCCTGGGAAAGCTGGGTTGCAATCTCTAAGGCAGTGATGGGGGGCATATTGGTTATATAAAATGCACACAATGCTGCCCTGAGGTGCTGTGTGCACCTGTCATATGGTACGATGGCAACATAATCTGTTGTCGCCAATGCAGCTGCACGTTGTTGTCACCCAGCTTTTCCAGTACCCTGGAAAGCACGTCTAGCTGTATGAAGAGATTTATCACTAAATAACTAGGAAAATGTGAAATTCAGCCGTCTGGGAAAGCTGAGTGGCTACCTCTGCAGAGATGTAATGAACACCACACTTGGTACATACAATCTGTATACACTATATCCATAATAATTTTAGGACAACCATGATTATATGCTATATATGTAGTTTGGTCTCCAGCATAACTCCACATGCTACCCAGCAATTATGCAGTAAAGGGAAGACTAGGCAGGTTAGCTATTCAGCAGTATGTACTGTTGGTACTATGTATTTACAGCTGGTGCTGTCACCAAATCTATTTTGTACTATTAGTATCTAGGAGATTTCGGAGTATAAAATGGTCACGCTCACTGTGTAGACAAAATTATCCAGACTAAACCCAACCCCTTCCTCCTGAACTTCCTGGCTCACGTGTACTAGCATCGGAGGGGGGAGAAGACATGGCTGCAGCCTGAGAAAACAGTGCACTTCTTTTCTAGTTTATTTTCCATGGTCTGCAAATGTAATATCTGACAAGACAAGAGCAAATAACAAAGACACATAACATTTATTTTTTATGGGGTTTGTTCCCCTTTAAAACTGCTTTTAAAGCCTTTCTCCTGCCTTGAGGGATTAAAAAAAAAAGAGAGAGAAGGGGAAGACAAAGCTCCCTATTCATTATATAGATCGTACAAAATAAACATTGACATTTACTTACATTGTAGGGCGCCACCTGGTGATCACAATGTATAATGACATGCACATCCACCTAATGAACTGAGTGCTGCTGGACACACAACTCACCCTCCTCAGAGTCAGGACTTTGCATAGAGATCCTGCAGTTCACTTTGTAGCAGCCAGTAGAAATGGCTTTGATGGAGCACAGTCTGTGCAGTAGAATGGCAGTATAACTGAAAAAACTCCTGTAGGGGAAGGAAGAAGAAACTATAGTGTCAGCTGCTAGCGGGGGAAGGAAACTGATTATATGCAGCACAAATTAGCACTAACTAGGAGGACATGGTTGCTGCAGACAATTATAGGCCTTAGCAGTCACATGTCGTAGTTGGTCATGGCTGCAGCACTAGAAACAAAGACTGATGGGCCGCATTGGAGCTGCAGTGCTGGAATGCATTGGGAGCGAGCAGGTGAGTGTGACTTCATATTTTACAAGATAGGATTATCTAAAAATGAGGCCTGGAGTTAGATGCCTTCTTCTCCTATCTGACATAAATCCACAACCTTTTCCTGTAGTCACTAATAGGGGAACTCAATTCCCAGAGAATTTTCAGCTTTCATTGGGTTCAAAATTAGCTGGGCAAATTCCTATGTACTAAGCTCCCCCTAGTGGCGGCTGCAGGCAGGCAGTTTTATTGTAATGTGTGAAGGGAGGTATGGGATTTATCAGTGTATTTACACATTGTCTAATGCAGATACTGTGATATTCAGAATGAGCCCCATATATTTATAAAGTGTCCATTTCACCTTTTCCAACCTAGAAGTCTGGGAATGAAAAGTAGTCTCCCGACAAATAAAAAAAATACTACGTTTTGATGGAGCCATATATGTGTATATGCCATGGAATATAGCTTCTTTATACTATATGAGTGCTAAGTCAGGTGACGGCTGCGCATCACCTAAGAACCCCCTCCCTAGAATATGATTTTCCTGGAATTTTTCTGAAAATGCCCTGACTGGGTGGCACAGTGGCTCGGTTCACTTGCATCACTGCCTCTGAGCTCTTTGTTTTTGGGTATAGAAAACGACTGCCTACCTCCTTGTTATGTAGCTGCGCCCAGTGAAGCGTGTTGTGGAGAGCTGTAGACTGAGCTGGCTGTGCTATAGCTGTTGACAGTAACGCTTTGTCACTCTTCCAAATTACAGTGCCCTCTCCCCAGGTTTTTCCTGAACATATTGTATATTCTATAAATGGCTAACAGCGTCGTGTTGGGCTGGCAGCATCTCTTGCTCATTTACACAAGCTTTTCTTGGATTTTCTAAGTAATTGGACAGAATATAATATTAAAGTAGTTTTCCAGGATTTTTATTCTTAAAGGGGTTGTTCATCCCGGGGACTATTTCTGCAGATTCCCCTTCCCCCCCACTGGAAATCATACATACCTAGTCTCTGCATGTAACTTCCAGCTCCTACACTCCCCAGTCTCCACCACAACTTCTGAGTCTCCCAGCATCAACATCCAGTTTGACGCAGGTCACGTGGCCGCTGCGCGCAATGAGTGCCCTCACTGGTGACTTGTCACTCATGCTTTATGTCACAAAGTGCATGGATGACACGTCACCACTGTGGCCTCTCATTGGCTGCAGCAGCCTCGTGACCTGCCTCAAACCAGATGTTGATGCTGGGGGACCCAAGAGCTGAGGTGGAGTCGGGGGAATGAAGGAGCAGGAACCCAGCGGCAAGGAACAAGTAGGATTCCCACAGCAGATCCGGCCATCTTGGGGGGGGGAGTCTGCAGAAAAGGTCCCCAGGGGTAAACCCCCTTTAGGCCACTTTACATGGGCTGACACAGCTGACAGTTATTGGGAAGGAAGTGTTTAGGTGCCGCAGTCTACCTATAGAGAGTCGTTACTGTAGACAGGGCAAGCCTCTGCCCAGAAATGATAATTTATGTGAAAACATTACCCAATGAATGAGTGTTGGCGCCTTTACACAGGACAGTTATCTGGAACAGGCGTCCTTAGGGACTCTTCACGATAATTGCCCTGATCATTAGCCTTAAAGGTGTTATCTCATGATTAAAAGTTAAATTCAGAGATCATATAGTACACGACAATCTCTTTCTAACAAGACAGCCCTGTACCTCACATGGATCCAGAGATCTCCACATTCATTGCTCTGCTAGATTTATATCAAGCTGACAGTTCAAGGGGAGTGTCTTTTCTGCTGCAGCTCAGGGGGCGTGTCCATGCCCTACCTATCACAGCTCAGGAGGCAGTTGAAGGATAAAACTGAACATGTGCGGCCATCTCGGTGAGCCAGTCAAAGAAATAAGAAAAAGAACAAACAGCAGGTGGCGCTATGCAGATTTTATTCAGTTACTCGGTGGCTATACAAAATTTTTAATTACATGCAATTACAAAAGTAATCCGATCCAGGTGCTGGTTTGAAAACTGTAGAACATTTTTGGCAGGACAACCCTTTTAATGATAGGTCATCAATATCAGATGGATTGGGGTCTGACTCTGCTCTGCAGTAAGTCCAGCACTGAATCTACACAGCTCCATCTACTGTGTATTGGACAGAGCTGGTTACTGCTGTGCTGTGCCCATTCATCTGTGTAGTTCTGGTGCCAGAGATAATGCAGAACAGCTGATTGGCAGAGGTGTCTGACTCCTGCCAGTCTGATATTGATGACCTATTTTAAAGATGTAAAAATCTGAGATAACCCCTTTAAGAGTGGTATTCAGTTCTCGGAGACCTCTGCTTCATACCAGTGTTATACTCGTAAGAAATTCTCCCTCCATATGGATAAGGCTCTCCCGTTATTCTCCAAACTTCCACGACGTGATCAGATTTTGTGTGGCCACGTGACATGTTCATCTCAGATGTGTGCTATACAGATGTCATATCTGAACCAGAATATATATATATAATTTTTTTTTACGGTAATATTTTTCCTCCTGCCCATCTGTAGCGCTCACATCTATCACTGTATTCAGTCTTTGCCGTCCTGCAGTTACTTTAGGATCTGATTATTATTGTAGTAAATGAAAGCCTTGCTGCAGTTTTGCTGACTCCTCTGTTTCCCACAGCCTCGCACAGCGCCTATCAGCCGGTTGTCAGACCTGGCATTTCTTCTGTTTTTAACTTTTCACTTCAAGATGTTTTTTTTTTTTTCTAGGCCATTGCTCATCAGAGGCTCTAAAATGAGGTGGGATTTAGCTAGAAGACTAAATATAGCCTAGAACGTGACATGTTTTAATGGCTATGCACTTTTTGGCTCCATTTTATATACTAAAGGTTGGATAATTTATTCATTTGCAGGCTCCTACTGAGAAGTCCCATTTTAGGTGCTCAACACTAGAAACTGTAGAATACAAGCTGTTAAATATACCGGTTGTCGCACGGCCAGTGTTTGCTTCTAGTGTTGTAAATGAGGTGATGGTATATATCCTGTAACCGATCCTGCATCCTGTACCCTCCGGGGCTGCTGTCACACATTATAGGCATCTCTCCAGATTGTTCTTCTTGGCTTAGAATTAGTGTACGGCCACGCAGAGCTTCTTGGATGAGTTTTTGAGGCAGATCTGCCTGCAGGAATTTCAGCCAAAGCCAGAAGTGGATCCCCAAGGAAGGAGAAGGATAAATCCTTCCTTTATATTTCCAATTCCTTTCAAATCCGCTTCTGGCCTTGGCAGAAAATCCTGCAGGCAGATCTGCCTCAAGAACCTTGTGTGGCCGTACCCTTAGGGCAAGCTCAGTGCAAGAAACTTGAGGCGTGTGAGGTCCTGTTCTGACCTCTGCTCCTCTGACAGGATCGTACAGCGTTATAATTAGTGATGATCGAAGCGAGCTTTGGATTCTACGTCCAGAGTATCTTCGTTCAAAACTTCGGATTGATGCTGTATGGAGATCCGTCTCTGTAGGGCATTAAAATGTATGGGCTCCGATGAGCCGAAGTCGCACAAGACTTCATTGAATGACTTCGGTAGTTGATTTTTAAAGTGGAAAACTACTTTAAAACTTGGAACTGAACTCTGCTTTGGTTCCGACTGGTACCAAGAACCATGTAAGTCAATGGTGCCGGTTCCGTTTTGCATGTTCATTTTTTATATAATCCAACAGGATTCATTCTGAATGGATGCAGCTGGTTGTATTCAAAATGATTAGTTTTGCTGTGGTTTGGGATTCCATGCCGGATCTCAAAACCGGACAGCAAAAACGCATATGTGAAAGCTGTGCGAACCTGTCAGAGGAGCAGAGGTCAGAACGGGACCTCACACTGGCGCACGCCGCGAGTTTCACTCTAAGAACTCACTCGTATGTGTCGGGCCTAAGGGTCAGCAGCTTCTTGTAGCAGAATTGCCCATGAGGGTATGAACCAGCGGTAATTATTTCATTTATTATACTGTGTATACATAACATGTTTTGATGGCAGACATTGTCATTGTATGTTTACTCAGCAGTAATATTTGTCAAGGAGTAAAAATAAGGTCACTGCAGTGATACAATGTTCTCGCAGTGGCAATAATTGTTTTACAGTATACAAGAACCTTGACTTTGCCAAGAGGACATGTCTCAGACGCGGCTGAACTGAAAACTGATCTGGTTGTGATTCCAGCACGTTGTTTTTCCTTATCATCTTGCATTGCCGTGGTCCTGGTCCCACCAGGGATGACATCTTCATGGAGTTTGTATGTTCTTCCTGTGTTTGCGTGGGTTTCCTCCCGGTACTCCGGTTTCCTCCTACACTCCAAAAATATACAAATAGATAAATTGGATTCCTACGAAATGGACCCAAGTGTGCGTTGTGTGTTGGGGTTGAGCACCTATGTGGCAGCCGCTGACTTCCCAGGGAGTCGCCCCAGTCACACAACTATCCCTGCACTTTAAGTGCACTGTGAGAAAAGTGCATTATGAATGTTTGTCATTGTCACTGTGAATCTTTAAACAGGCTGACTCTTTCCTCCTGGCTCTCTGTCATGTAATATCTGTAACTAGTCTAATGTGTATTTACAACAAGAGTCCTGATTGCAACCTAAATAGTAGTGTCACCCCAAATTTCAGCATGTCTCTTGTTAAAGGGAGTCTTTCATGTGTTTTTCACCTATATAACTAAGAAAATTGCATACACATCCCAGACATACCTGTGTGCACTTTGTGTCTGTTTTCCATGTCCAGGAAAAACACTTTTATTCTGCAGGAAAACAGCTCCCAAGTGCCCAGCTCTGCTGCTGCAAGTGCCCAAAGCAAACCAGACTGAAGAGGGGAGGACTGCTTTAGCTACTCATATCTTGGGATTGGTAACAGATAGAAAAATGGTTCTGCCCTTCTATGAAAGCTAAAAACAAAACAGTGCAGCAGCACTCTGCAAACACAAATAATGTACAATAATGCCATAGTCATATAAAACATTTTGGTACTAGTACTATGCTTATTTTGCAAAATTGAGAATCTTGGCAAATCATTTTGTACAAAATATTTGAGCCCATCTGCCATACGTCAAGGCGTTCTCTTTCAGACGGGAACCTAGCGCTAATTTCTACCTGTTATGTGCCATAATGGCCACCATAAAACTCAGGGAGTGCTGGTTCCTTATGCATGCTGGGTCCACTCTGCCTTTGCCATTTTAGGTGCCTTAAAGGCCTCCATTAAATCCAGGAATGCAGGTACCAACATGCATACTGAGCCCACTCCATACCTCTCCTGGTGCTTCACAGCTTCCAATACATATACTGAGAGCAGGACACAGTTTTATACTTACTCTGATTAAAATCGGCCTATAATGCAGACAGGCTTATCATCTCAATATCTCAATTTTGCAAAATAAGCATAGTACTAGTACCAAAATGTTTTATATGACTATGGCATTATTGTACATTATTTGTGTTTGCAGAGTGCTGCTGCACTGTTTTGTTTTTTCCTTTGTGTCTCTAGCCATGGCAGTGTGCACCTGCACTTTGGATGTGCTGACTGACCCCCTTTTTTTGCAGTTATACTGATCTGGAGGTGTGGCTACTCCAGCCAGTCTTGCACTCCTGATAAGCCTGTCTGCCTCATAGGCTGATTTTAATCAGAGTAAGTATAAAACTGTGTCCTGCTCTCAGTATATGTATTGGAAGCTGTGAAGCACCAGGAGAGGTATGGAGTGGGCTCAGTATGCATGTTGGTACCTGCATTCCTGGATTTAATGGAGGCCTTTAAGGCACCTAAAATGGCAAAGGCAGAGTGGACCCAGCATGCATAAGGAACCAGCACTCCCTGAGTTTTATGGTGGCCATTATGGCACATAACAGGTAGAAATTAGCGCTAGGTTCCCGTCTGAAAGAGAACGCCTTGACGTATGGCAGATGGGCTCAAATATTTTGTACAAAATGATTTGCCAAGATTCTCAATTTTGCAAAATAAGCATAGTACTAGTACCAAAATGTTTTATATGACTATGGCATTATTGTACATTATTTGTGTTTGCAGAGTGCTGCTGCACTGTTTTGTTTTTTCCTTTGTGTCTCTAGCCATGGCAGCGTGCACCTGCACTTTGGATGTGCTGACTGACCCCCTTTTTTTGCACTTCTATGAAAGCTGGCATTCCAAGCTTTCAAATTATACCAAAACATTATATCCAGTATATCAGAAGATATAGCTGTTAGCAGGGGCGTCGCTAGGGCATTTTATCCGGGGCCAGGGCCCCGAATCAAACTGCCGCTGCCCCGAACCTCGGGACTGGTGGAGACTGGCTGGCAGCTGCGCAGTGCTGCACTGCGATATTACCTCTATCAAGCATGAGCTGAGCTTATCTTACATTGATTCTCCTGGGCTGGCTCAGCTTAGTTCACTTCACTCGCTGGGGAAGGACCTCCGGACGTCACACTATCATGTGACATATGTAGGTCACATGGGTCGGCAGCCGGCGCGCTCTGCAGTAGGAAGGTTATGGATGGCTGCTCAGCAGCCTTTATAGCAGTGAGAAGAGAGAGAGGATCTGTCTGAGGTAGATGTGAATCCTGTGGAGGGGCAGACAATTCTATGAGGTGGGATTATATAATGGAGGAAGGGGGGGCAGCTGTGGGGGATTGTATACTGGGGGGGGGGGTAACTGTGGGGGATTGTATGCTGGGGGGGGCGACTGTGGGGGATTGTATGCTTGGGGGGGAAACTGTGGGGGATTGTATGCTTGGGGGGGAAACTGGGGGATTGTATGCTTGGGGGGGAAACTGTGGGGGATTGTATGCTTGGGGGGGAAACTGTGGGGGATTGTATGCTTGGGGGGGAAACTGTGGGGGATTGTATGCTTGGGGGGGAAACTGTGGGGGATTGTATGCTTTGGGGGAAACTGTGGGGGATTGTTTGCTTGGGGGGGACAACTGTGGGGGATTGTTTGCTTGGGGGGGACAACTGTGGGGGATTGTATCCTGGGGGGGCAACTGTGGGGGATTGTATCCTGGGGGGGCAACTGTGGGGGATTGTATGCTTGGGGGGGGACAACTGTGTGGGATTGTATGTTTGGGGGGGCAACTGTGTGGGATTGTATGCTTGGTGGGCAACTGTGTGGGATTGTATGCTTGGTGGGCAACTGTGTGGGATTGTATGCTTGGGGGGCGACTGTGTGGGATTGTATGCTGGGGGGCGACTGTGTGGGATTGTATGATGAGGGGGCGACTGTGGGTGATTGTATGCTGGGGGGCGACTGTGTGGGATTGTATGATGAGGGGGCGACTGTGGGTGATTGTATGCTGGGGGGCGACTGTGGGGGATTGTATGATAAGGGGGCGACTGTGGGCGATTGTATGATAAGGGGGCGACTGTGGGCGATTGTATGCTGGGGGGCGACTGTGGGCGATTGTATGCTGGGGGGGCGACTGTGGGCGATTGTATGCTGGGGGGGCGACTGTGGGCGATTGTATGCTGGGGGGGCGACTGTGGGGGATTGTATGCTGGGGGGGGCAACTGTGGGGGATTGTATGATGAGGGGGCGACTGTGTGGGATTGTATGGGAGGGGGCGACTGTGTGGGATTGTATGGGGGAGGGGCAGCATTCTGTTTTGCATTCCATCATAATAGACGTCTATGCACATTTCAACACAGTGGGCTTGTGCCCCAGATGTTTTCACACCCTAGCAACGCCCCTGGCTGTTAGAAATCGAGTCAGGAGAGAAAGCTGTTTTTACTTTCACTTTCAGCCGGGCACTTGGGAGCTGTTTTCCCTCAGAATAAAAGTGTTTTTCCTGGACATGTAATACAGACACACAGTGCACACAGGTATGTCTGGGATGTGACATGTAATACAGACACACAGTGCACACAGGTATGTCTGGGATGTGACATGTAATACAGACACACAGTGCACACAGGTATGTCTGGGATGTGACATGTAATACAGACACACAGTGCACACAGGTATGTCTGGGATGTGACATGTAATACAGACACACAGTGCACACAGGTATGTCTGGGATGTGACATGTAATACAGACACACAGTGCACACAGGTATGTCTGGGATGTGACATGTAATACAGACACACAGTGCACACAGGTATGTCTGAGATGTGACATGTAATACAGACACACAGTGCACACAGGTATGTCTGGGATGTGTCTGAAATCTTCAGTGGGGCACTGCTGTTAGTTATAGAGGTGAAAAACAGGTGAAAGACTCCCTTTAACTACAGTAACACTAGTTTAGTCACAGGTGCCAATTTTGACCCCCCCATGCCGTGTGGTGCCACTTGGCTAATCTGACTACCTATGTCATGTGTATCCGTCTGCCCTTGAATATATTCACGTATATAAACTTTTTTTTTCATTTCACTTTTTAAACCACTTGCACATAAGCATATAGTAAAGGGACTTTCTGTATAGGTCATCAGTATCTAATCGGTGGGGGTCCAACACCTAGGTCCCCTACCAATCACCTTTTTGAGAAGGCAGCAGCACTCCAAGTAGCGCCACATTCATTGGTCACATGGCCTAGGTGCAGCTCAACCCCATAGAAGTGAATGGGGCTGAGCGTGATACCAAGCACAGGCGCTATACAATGTACGTACGGTGCTTGGTAAGCTGTGAAAAAGCAGTGGTGCTCACAGACCTCAAACAGCTGATCAGAAGGGGTCCCAGGAGTCGATCAGCTACTGATGACCTGTCCATAGGATAGCTCATCAGTATTAAAGGGATTGTCCGGGTTCAGCTTTGATACCCAGAATTTCATCCAGGCAGGCCCTGTGATACGAGCATCATAGCATTTCATGTTCCAATGCTCTTCCTTGCCCGTCGCTGGATCGCACAAGGACTCTTTTTGTGTATAACAACACACTGCTGGGCAGAGGCTTCCACCCTGTATCCGGTGATGTCACCGGCTCTGATGGGCCCTTCAGAGCTGGTGATGTCACAGGATACACTGCTGGGTGGAAGCCTCCACCTAGCAGTCCTTATGGAGAGCCTGGTACGTCAATGGATCTCATAACGGGACTGCCTGGCTCTGAACCCAGACAACCCCTTTAATGTTTTGGAAAACCCTTTTAAACCTCCAGTATGAGACAGACTATATTGGAATAATTTTCCTTATAAAAATGATTAGTTGTCAATTTTCATCATGAAATTAGAGAGAAGCTCTGGGCAAACTGTAATTAATAAAGTAGATTTACTTGGGTCATTTAACATAAAAGAGGCCTTTTCCAATATTCTCGTCTTCCAATGGGACAGACCAAGTTTCTAGGTGCCCCAATATCTGGCATGACTAAGATTTTTGCAGCTGTTGCTTAGTCTCTCCCCATTTAGGTCTTCATTTTGGTCAAAATACAGGAGGAACAAACTAAGATGAGAGACAGAGAGCTCTCCTAATTACCAGTTTCGGAGCAGGAAGTCTGTAAAGTGCAGCTTCAGCCAATGGCTGCAGAGCAGGAAGTGATGTCAGTGAAGGGGGAGGGATGTGTCATTCTGGCAGCTTCGTCTTTCTAGCCTAGTGACTTACAGCCAGATAATTTCCCGTGACCTATACAGTTCATAGTACCTTGGAAACTTGCATCCTGGGGACCAAATGAAAAAAAAAATCTGTGACCCTAAATAGTCCATTTTATAAAATATAAAAACTTGCCTTGTGTTTCACTTCCATGGAGGAGATACTGTGACGTGAACATTGCGACATTTTCAAAGGAAAGTCCAACAGTCCTAATATATAGCATTTACAGTGTCAGGTGGATTAAACATGGATTTTCCAGGGTGAAAGATCCTCGTTTGGATTGATAATTTATTTTAATTGTCATTTCTTAATGAGGATTTAACAATATTGAGGTTATTTGATCAAATAAAATGTCATCTTAATCAATAAACCCTCGGGCTAGCTTTCTCCCCCTTTTTTGCTCTTTCTGCAGTCATTGGCTGGTTTTCTTGAGTCTTTATATATTCCCGGCATAATTATAGAACGGCAGGAAATCTGTCGGGGATTGGAAGCGGCATGATGCGTGTCCTCCTTCACTCATGTCTGTAGTGTTATGAGCTGATCTGTCATGGCTAAGCTGCAGTGACCTCTCAATTACCGGCGATCGATGTGAGCTCCGTGCTCGTCTCTCTTCAGCTCAGATCAATCGAAGCTCCTGAAAGAGGAGAGATCTGGTTGACTTTTATCTCTGCATACAATACTGCGGCAGGAAAATCACCTCTTGCAGTAGTTTGCTATGGGTATGAAACGCACAGGCACTGCTTTTTTATTTCATATAATAAAGCATGAAAGCTATTCAATATGAAAGCATAACCTAAAAATGAATTCTTCATAAAGGTGGTCTTGCCCAGCATTATACAGAAATGGCTTAAAGGGTTATTCTCATTTTAGACAATGGGGGCATATCTTATTGTCTTATAGGTGCGGGTCCCTATCGAGAACGGAGCCCCCGAAGTGAATGAAGGCGCACTGCGCATGCGCAGCCGCCCTCCATTCATTTCTATGGGGCCGCCGAAAATAGCCGAGCGCTGGCTTGGCTACTTCCGTCGGCTCCATAGAAATGAATGGGAGCGCACCGCGCATGCACGGCCCGGCTCCCATTCATTTCTATGAGCGGCGCGGGGAGCTGCGCCTGGTGGTGGCCTGACCCCCGGAAACCTGGGGTCCTCCAGGCGCAGCGCTCCCCGCTCCGTTCTGGCTATAGGTGCGGGTCCCAGCGGTGGGACCCGCACCTATAAGACAATGGGGGCATATCCTAGCGATATGCCCCCATTGTCTAAGATGAGAATACCCCTTTAAAAGGGTTTTCCAAACCTGTAACCCACACACACAGTACCTGGGCTCCTTACACAGAGAATACTTACCTGCTCACTGACACCTGTGTCCTTCAAGACCCCTGCACAACCGTAGAGGTCATTAGTATCAGATTGGTGGAGGTCTGACTCCGGCACCCCGCCAATGAGCTGTTGGAAGCGGTTGTTGCACTCAGGCTTTCGCAGCGTCCTCTTCCTTGGCCTGTGATGCCAGGTATATTGGTCACGTGATCTTTCTGCAGCTCATTCCCATTTATGTGAATCAGATTGAGCTGCAGTACCAATCACAGCCACTATACAGTGTATAGCGCTGAAGAGGCTCTAGCGGAACACCATAGCGTCTTCCAATAGATCAGTAGTGGTGCCAGGAGTCCGTCGTTGAGGAGAGGTCATCAATATTTAAAGGGGTTTTACTGATGATCTATCCTATTAGTATCTTATCAGTGGGGGTCCGACACCTGGGACCCCAGCCGATCACCTATATGAGAAGACCCCTGCTCTCACAGAAATGCCACAGTCTTCTCTCAGCTTTCTCTAGGCATTGTGATGTCACATTCGTCGGTTACAGGACCTATGCGCATCTCGGCCCCATTGAAGTGTATAGTGCTGAGCTGTGATACCTAGCACAGCCGATATACAAAGGACGGCACTCTGCTTGGTGTCTTCTCAAACAGTCCCAAAAGCCCTTTTAACTTGCTAGGTTTTACTTGATGAAACTAACTGAAAGTGCCGGTAAACCTCATGTACACACACATTTCTTTCAGCCTGACTCGCACTGTTCTTTAGGGATCGTCTGCACACCGGCCAATATAATTGTCAGCTCTTCCTCTAATCTTCTATCAGCATAATCGTCTTGTGATTAGATTACCCTCCAGGGTTGTTGGTGGCTTGGAATTAAATTGAATATTGCATTCAATTGAAATGAAAGCCTCCTAAAACAAATGTAATCTGCAGGAGAAAGTGTCCGTAAAGAAAACCCATGACCGTTACATGGTGCAGACTAGTGAATAAGGCAGCCTGTACATACTACATAGGAGGCGGTGACAGTCTGAACATCGAATAGTTTCTGCGGACGCAATCATCTGTTCTGGGCAGGCAGTGGACCCAAAAACCTTCATAAAATCCGGCTTTGGATTCGTTATGAAATATATTTATCCATGTACCGCTACTTACAGTAAAGGCGCATTTGCGAGACTAATGACTATCTTTACAAGGCCTCATGTGCGACAATGCATTTTAATGCATGTACAGACATAAGGATAATAATAAATTTCGGGAATGGAGATGAACAAATCAGGTTCATCCAATGCAGGGCGAACCAGATTCGCTCATCACTAACCCAGATCTTCCAGAAGCATGAGAATTGTGTGGGTCCACCGCTGGGACCCGGCTTCTTCACTGCTTATCCCCGTCAACATCTGCTGTGACACTACTGCAGGCAATCGCTGGGTTGAGATGCTCCCCTTGTGTCAGGTCAATTGCTGCAGTGGTGTCGGAGCAGATGTTGACAGTGGGGGACCTGAATGAGGTGGCCGGAGAGAAGGAGCCGGGACCCAGTGGAGGAGAGCAGTTAAGGTTACTTTCAGACTAGTGTTTTTGCTGGATCTGGCAGGGTTCAGTTACTGGTAATACAACTATCTGCATCCGTTATGAACGAATACGGTTGTATTATCTTTAACATAGCAATGACGGATCCGTCATGAACTCCATTGATGGTCAATGGGGGACGGATCCGTATTGCTCCGCATCCCAGGACGGAAAGCAACATCCTGTGGTTTGCTCTCCGGTATGTGAACAGAACAGAATGCATTTTGGTGCACTCCGTTCTGTTGAGTTACTTTTTGTCCCCATTGACAATGGGGACAAAACGGAAGCATTTTTTTTTCGATATTGAGCCCCTATGACGGATCTCGAGCGCTAGTGTGAAAGTAGTCTAAGCATGCTTCCTTTTGCAGGTCTGCTCAGGAGGGGGATTAAAAAATCCAAAAGGGGGCAACCCCTTTAAATAACATATCTTCCATGTAAAGGACTGTTTCCGTGTTATAAAGCAAAGTGCCTCTCATTTACTAGAGTAGTGCTGCTTTTAGGGGAAACGTTTCTACAATGATGTGTTAATATTCCGTCCCTGTACTCTGTTGAGGCTGCAATGAGATGGTAAGTCCGGTGCGATAGGTTGTTCTGCACATGGGCTATCCCATTCATTACTATTTACAGATCAGACCCTCAGAACTGGTGGAAGGGCAGTTGTTGGAGTGGTTCAGCTCAGTTACTGCTCTGGTTATTTCAACCTTCTCTGATGAGCTGTTTGTGTCAGTCCTTGAGAGTAATTAGCTGAATAATGTTATTTTTCCTTTCTTTTATAGGCGTTATGGCTTGTGGTCCAGATTACGAATGTTTATATTTGCACTAGTCGGTCTCTATATAGCCATCCCATTCCTTGTGAAGATATGTCCTGCAATACAAGCTCAGCTGGTCTTTTTAAATTTAGGTGAGTGTTCTTTTGAATTTTTCAGTCCTTCGATCCTTTTGTTTTCCCCCTGATTGTAAAATGTTGCGGAATATGTTGGCGCTATATAAAGATTATTATAATTTTCCCAGGTAATAAGTTATGGCCAGAGGAGTCTGACATCAGCCGCCTCCTCTTTGCCCATTGAAATACACGTACATGCTCGGCCAAACCGGACATGTATGTGGGAGTTGGGAAAGGCTATCCTTATGATTCAGTATTAGATCAGTGAGGGGTCTAGCTCCTGGCCCTTCTGCAGACCAGCTGTCTGAAGGTGCTATAATCCCTTCTCTGTACTTCTATAAGATTGCTACAGCTACGTCGCACTTAAAGGGAACCTGTCATCAACTTTATGCTGACTGTACTGAGGGCGGCATAAATTAGTGACAAAAATGCTGATTTCAGCAGTGTGTCACTCATGAGCTAAAAGTAAGTGGTTGCTGAGAACCAGCATCACAATCATTGCAGCCCAGGGCTTGAAACGAGTCAAATCTACCTGAGAAGAGTCATGGTTATTCCTAATCTCCTGCTCTCCTTGTCCATCTGCTAATTATTGGCAGTTCTCTCCTAGACAGAAAGGGAGAAAACTATCTAGAAGACGGTCAGTCATCAGCAGGGAGAGCAGGAATTCATGAATAACCATGACTCTTCTCAGGTGTCTGTGACTCTTTTCCAGGCCCAGTCTGCAATGTTTGTGATGTTGGTTCTTGGCAACCACTTACTTTTAACTTATAAATGACAGACCGCTGAAATCAACTAACCTGTCTGTACTTTATACTGCCGTTAGTATGGGCAGCATAAAGTTGATGACAGGTTCCCTTTAAGGTAATAGGATGGAGCTTTATTAACCAGCATAGCTGTAGCTAAAAGTACGTTGCCTGGTAGAGAACGCACAGGATGTGGAGCGCCATGGTTCCTTCAAGCACCTAGTCAGCAGGGACCCCCAGCAATCTTATATTGGTGACCAATCCAAAGGAGCCAAACTGCAATTAACCTATTGTTCAATGATATCATAGATGATTACATAAAGAAAGAGGGGTACATCTGCCCTTCATTGTGTCACCAGTCATTGTGCCAGCACTGTAAGTAAAGATAGTCTTGAGTCCATTGAGAACCCCAGGACCATCCGCCTATTTTGCCTACTCTTATAAGCTGCTTTTCAGCTTGGTAATAATGGGACTGAGCTGTGACCCCAGACAACGCCCATCTATTGTATCAGTAAAAGTGGTTGTGCAGAGTCTGGATATTGATAACCAATTTTTTGGATAGGTTCTCAGCATCAAATCAGTGAGGTCCTACTCCTGGTAAACGTAGAAGAGCGCTCTCATTCCATGTATTCTCCTTCCTGTACTGGCTCTTTAAGGCTGAGTTCACATCATAGTTCAGCCTTTCCATTCTTCTGCTCCGTTAAAGGAGCAGAAGAACGGACAGAAAAGATTTGGCACATAACTGAGCCAAATGGACTATAATGGGGTCAGTTAGGCTTCTGCGTAGAGGAAGACTTTTGAAACGGAAGTCCTGCATGCAGGATGGAGCAGAAGAAAGGAAAGGCTGAACGCTGATGTTAACTCAGCCTTAAAGAGCCAGGACAGGAAGGAGAATACATGGAGTGAGAGCGGTCTTCTACGTTTACCAGGAGTCGGACCTCCACCAATCTGATGTTGAGGACTAAGACTAAACCCCTTTTTGTTTGGACTTACAGCATGGCACTTTGGCCAGGGAGGGGTGACTCAGATCATCAGACATTGGACCAATCAAAGCCATGCTCTGCTGTGGACATCTTTATCTAAGCCCATCAAGAGAACAATTCTTTTAAAAGATTGTTTTCTATAAATATTGAGTTAAAAAATACTCTTACTGATGGAAGCGTCCCGTCAATTTTGGGACAGCTCCTGTAATGCAGCATTAGGTTTCTGATTTCCCACATGTTATACTGTATTTTATTTGGAGCTTGATTTAATTACAGACACATTCCATGCACAAACTCTGCTCTGGGTGTGTACAGAGGAAAAGGGAGGTCATGAAATAATCTTCCCTTTGTTGACGTTTAGGGATGATTTAGTTGTGCCAAGAAACCATTACTATCATATCATCATCCAGCATTAAGAGGTCCCTTCCTGGTATGGTCAATAACTGGTCATTCGACCATCTCTTTATCACATATCCCACCTCTATGAAGAAATCCTCATATCATCTGAAATATGCATGGATGTCTCTGCCTTGTAACCTTCATCATGGGAGAAGCCATAACCAGCCAGACATTTCCTCAGTGACGTCTGCAGGAGATAAATTGTATTACATGGTGGCCATCCATATGAATGTCTTATCCACGTATCACACAAGGATGGTACAAGTCCATGAGAGCAGGAGAGACTTTCTGTTCTCACATATGGAGGATTTCCCAAGCAGAGATCCCCCTCCCGTGATGTCCATATGACTTAGTAGACCTTTTTGTACCTGTTGATGAACATTATGACTGGTTGAAGACATTCAAGCTGAAACCTGGACGCGGCTGACTGTATATGCTTTCTACTAGTTATTATACTGGGATTCTTCCACCTCTGTAATTTTAGGTTGTTCTTCTCCTGTCTTTCAGTGAGGTTTCCATACTTTATTGATCTGAAGAGGCCTCAGGATCAAGGTTTAAATCACACATTTAATTTGTACTTGCAGCCAGATGAGGATGTCTCTATTGGTGTCTGGTAAGAGATTCTTCCGTTTTCGATCAATGTATTTGATTGTGATGTCTGGGATTGACTTGATTTTTCAGTACTGGTGACAGATAGCTGTGAGTGGACATACCACTTATCAAGTGATTATTTGTGACAGTCTGATGATGACAGCCCAGAGGGAGAATCACTGAAATGGCCTGCAGTCATGGGGAACTCGCCACTGACCAAGAGAGTAATTCGGATTAGGCAACTGCATTACCAGAGGGGTATTCCGGTTACCATAAATATAGCTTATTTTTTAGACTAATTCATCATCAATAATTACCTAATATAACGTCAATTTCACTTATTTACCGTTCAGTAGTTATAAAAGTAGTTTTCTTCCTCTCCAACCCTCTGTGTTTCCTCATCAGTAACCATGGCATTGACCTGTAGTTCTGAGCCTTTGTTAGGTTGAGCATGCTCAGTGTGTTGCTATCAGTTCTCTAGCTAAATGTCAGTGTGCTGCTGATTACTGAGTAGAGGGGGCGTGTTTGAGCTGTGATATCAGACAGCCAATCAGTAAACATCAACACTCACAGCAAGAAAGCTAGGGATTGTGGGGATTGTAGTTTTGTGAGGGAAGATCAGGCGCCATGATACTCTGTGTACTGCAGGCTCACACAGGAGCTAGACAAATGGATTGCAAGGTAAAATGAAAATCTGGTTATATGTATAGGTATGGGTTCTGGTTGGGTCACAGCTTGCAGCCTTAATGCAGTTTTTCAAAAATTAAGTTACTTTACCTGAATACCCCTTTAACGGGTTCTCCAAGGCTTTACCTATATTCACTGTTCCAGCTAACCTGTGAAAGGCAGAGGGTTTCAGCAGTACTTACCTTTCTGTCTGACCACCGAATCCATGGTAACGCCCCAGAGAACCCCTTTAAGCAACTCCCTAGCACATACAGTACATGTGGGTCTATCAAAGACTGAAATGGTGGTTCACAAAACTGCTGAATACAAATATATGCTGAGGAACCAGTGCTTCTTTTTTAAAACTAAACTACAGTGATAATATCCGATATGTCTGGTTATAGCCCTGCGTCCCTAGACCAAAAATGAGTGTGCAGTCATTGCCCGTTTATGCTGGACTTGTATCTTTGTCTCATATATCTTTGCTGCAGGCTTTTCTGAGACCTTTGTTTGCATTAGCATTGTAGGCTATATAATGTGATGAGACAGCAAGCAGATAAACTAAGAATACACCATTGCGACACTCAAAAGCATGTCTGAGATTTTTACTGGGAGCATAGCATGCCAGTATTTACTGTCTTGTAAGTCTACTTTCACATTAGCGTCAGCCTTCTCCAGCAGGCTGTTCCAGTGGGTGGGTGAAAATGTTATAGTTTTATTCTGGCCGCCTCTCGGCATGTTTACCGTGCTGCTGCCGAACCTCTGGCCTGTCCCCATCATAGACAATCGGGCTGGAGCAGACCACTGGCGGCACGCAGGCACTAGTGGCAGCACAGATCTGGCAGACTGTTCACCCGCCAGAACAGCCTGCTGGAGAAAGTTGCCGCTCTTGTGAAAGTAGCCTAAGAAAGAAGTGAATGGTGACAGTTTTTGGTCCACTATTTCACTATGTACTATTTTATTTACACAGTCAGTGGTTGTCTGTGGTTTCCATTAGTGATTGTGAGCCAAAACCAGGAGACAATGTACCTTTATCAAATGCACCTGATGATAAGACACACCTAGATTTTAGAGGAGGAAAAATATTTTTCACCAGATCTCAGAACAGACCCCTAAATTAGACCCCCAGTCTTTAACAGACTTCAGGTCAAACTGAAAATAAATGAATTAACTTACCTCTCCTGCTCCGCCACCACTCTGCAGATCTGGTGGTCTCTCCTACACTCACCGCTCCCTGGTCTTCTCCGGGCCCATGCTGCATTGTGACCTGACTGCATACAACATCTGGTCATAGAGAGCACTACGCCCTGAAGCTGTACACAGTCGGGGCAGGCACCCGGAGGAAGACCAGGGAGTGGTGAGTACAGCACTACAGTCAACGCTCCCCTGTGTCCTGGATACTAGTGAGCTTTTATTCGCTTTATAAGACGCACTGCCATGGGTCTGCAATACACGGCCACTGGCCGTGTGCACCCCGCATCACGGATCGCGGACCTATTCACTTGAATGGGTCCGCAATCCCGGAGATGCGGAATGGAGGCACGGATCGGAACCCTACGGAAGCACTACAGAGTGCTTCTGAGGTGTTTCTGTCTGTGCCTCCACACCACAAAAAAGTAATGCATGCACTACTTTTTTGTGATGCGGATCGTGGACCCCATTCAAGTGAATGAGTCCGCAATCCGAATGCGGCGGCCCCACAGTCAGTACCTGTGCATTGCAGACCGCGAATTGCGGTCCACAGCACGGGCACTGACTGCACACATTCGTGTACATGAGCCCTTATACAGCAGAAAATACAGTATATTGGAAAGATTTCTCCTGTTCGAGGACTTCGTTTTGGCTCACAATCACTGATAGAAATCACTGACCAAACGCTGACATGTGAAAGAGTCCTCTGCAGACAGCTATGAGAAATATTACAATAATGGCGTCCTTTCCATGCATTAATGTTTATTAGTACGTGTAAGTAATGAGCCCTTGTAAATCCAGGCACACTGTTCCTGCTGTCCTGTGGAAGGACGCTCAGGGAAAAGACCAAGCATGGTATGAAGAAGTGATGTCTACAAGCTATCCCGTCATTCTCTACTTACATGGGAACGCTGGCACTCGGTAAGATCCTCCTCGGCTTTGAACAACTGTTTGGTTATTTTACTTTTTAAGTGCAGTAAGCCTATCGGTGAATTAACACACGTCAGAATTTGTTTCAGAAATTTCTGTGATTGTTCCATTTATCTGAATTGCAGAAATCCATGAGCTTTCTGCCTCAGATAAATGGCACTGACCCTCAGTCACAGAATGTTCTGCAACAAATCCAAACCTTGTGAATATACACCGATAGGGAGGACAGGCACGAATACCTCGGATTCCCTGCAGATGCTCTGCCTAACATTGTAATTCATTTCCCTCTATCCAACCAGAATTTTTCTTTTTTTCTGGACAACTTATCCCAAAATCATGGACAGCCAATATATTTTATGGACAAATTGGAAAACCATAATGAATGATAAATATTATAATACATGTCTATAGCTCAATATACTGATCAGAACTCATTACCAGCATTTAGGCTTCATTCACACGACCGTATGTGTTTTGCGGTCCGCAAAAAAAACGGATGACATTCCGTATGGCATCCGTGTTTCCGTTTTTTTTGCGGATCCGTTGTAACAATGCCTATCCTTGTCAGCAAAACGGACAAGAATAGGACATGTTTTATCTTTTTTGCTGAACGGAAATACGGACATACGGAAACGGAATGCACACGGAGTACCTTCCGTTTTTTTTGCGGACCTATTGAAATGAATGGTTCCGCATACGGTCCGCAAAAAAAACGGAACGGACACGGAAACAAAATACGGTCGTGTGAATGAAGCCTTACTGTGAGCTGTGAAATGATGAGAATTACCACCAAAATAAGAATAATCCAGTCAAGTACCACCAGCCTAAAAAAAAAAAAAGTCACGGACACAGGAAAAATATCACCTATTTTTATGGACTGTCCAGAAATTTCTGGCTGTTTGACAACCCTGTCTCCATCTTTATAGACCTCACATGTAGCAGCTTTGCAGTGTACATTCCCACGTATATGCAGATCTGTGTGAGCCTTTGTGTATTTCGAGATCGGGGGTCATGTAGATCACTGTGTGGATGACTATGATTATTTATCCTGCCGCATTTGTAATGATGATCCATGAGTCTGCCCGATTTTTCTAATTCCATTGTTCACTATGGGTACATTTTTAGAGACCGGATTTGCTGTTCCATATTCACTATATTTCTCCTTTTTTCCACAGAGGAGGTGACCACAGAGTACAGCTGTATAAGGTATTGTGATTTTATGTTTCCTGAGAGTTGACATTTCCACCAAACTGACATATAGAGAAACTTTAGTAGTGAAGATGCTGAATAATGAAAAGGGCAGGTGCACCGTTCTTCTACATGAAACAAGAAGCGAAGTTGGTTTGTGGAAGACACATGACTCATTCAGGCCAAAGGTTAGGTCACTGCAATGATCAAGTTTCTTAAACTGTGTCAATAGGCGTCTGGTTTTAAAACAGGATAAGGCCTCTTTCACACTAGTGGCAGCACGGATCCGGCAGATGAAGGGTGCCACCGGATCCGTGCTTCCGCAGGGACATGTGTGGGGCCGGAACCGCGCTCCGGCCCCATACATGTCACACAGTACATACACACACACAGACATATACACATACATACTTACATGCTCCCGGCAGGTCTCCATAGTGCAGGAGGAGCAGGACGGCGCGCACATAGGACGATTCCCCACAGCGCCCTCTGCTGTATTTTATTTTGACGGAATAAAACGCTTCAGTTTTGTCCCCATTCATTGTCAATGGGCACAAAACTGAACTGAAGACAACAGAATGCTGCGGTTTGCTCTCAGGTGTGCATGAGGCCTTACTCTACCTGAAGCCACCACTAGAGGGAGCTTAGGTATTAATGGCATACTGGTTATGGGACTGAATAATAAAGCATTGTGCAGTAAGTTCTCATGCTCCCTCTAGTGGCAGCTGCAGCCAATGCAGGTTACCTTTTATATTACCTACATCAGACAATTGGAACTTGGCCTGCTATAAAATAAGGTAAACAGTGCCGAATTTTGGACCTGAAAATGACGATGATAAAATGTGGGTGTTCAGTTTGTGTACATATGTAGTCTCCTATTGGTATACATATGGGTATCAGAGTGGAAATATAACTGGAATGAAAGAACAGCTATTAGAGAACTGTGTGGTCTTTCATATATCATAGATTGGTTTTCTGCTTCTGTCCCTTTTAGGTGCTCAGCTCTTTAGGCTACCATGTCATCTCATTTGACTACAGAGGTGAGAGACTGATATTTCTATGTGTTAATGCTTTACCATTACTAAAATCCCTTGTGCCTGAGGTTAAACAGGGTTTTCAAGTTACAATTAAAATAGAATTGCCGTGTTATCTGCACAAGTACAAATCTAAATCACATGCTTCCTCTTCTGTTCTGAGGAGCTTATTTGCAGGAGGAGGACACAAAACAGGATCTCAATAACTGGGAAAAAAAGCTGTGAGAGCTTTTCTGTCATGTGCTCTGTTTTGCCCCAACACTTGCTGGAAAAGATACTGAAATGTAGCCTGTCAGCAGCTTTGAGCCCTTTAAGGACACCTGTCAGCAGCTTTGAGCCCTTTAAGGACACCTGTCAGCAGCTTTGAGCCCTTAAAGGGCACCTGTCAGCAGCTTTGAGCCCTTAAAGGGCACCTGTCAGCAGCTTTGAGCCCTTAAAGGGCACCTGTCAGCAGCTTTGAGCCCTTAAAGGGCACCTGTCAGCAGCTTTGAGCCCTTAAAGGGCACCTGTCAGCAGCTTTGAGCCCTTAAAGGGCACCTGTCAGCAGCTTTGAGCCCTTAAAGGGCACCTGTCAGCAGCTTTGAGCCCTTAAAGGGCACCTGTCAGCAGCTTTGCCTAGGCCCAGCTTGCCTTAAAGGGCACCTGTCAGCAGCTTTGAGCCCTTAAAGGGCACCTGTCAGCAGCTTTGAGCCCTTAAAGGGCACCTGTCAGCAGCTTTGAGCCCTTAAAGGGCACCTGTCAGCAGCTGTGAGCCCTTAAAGGGCACCTGTCAGCAGCTGTGAGCCCTTAAAGGGCACCTGTCAGCAGCTGTGAGCCCTTAAAGGGCACCTGTCAGCAGCTGTGAGCCCTTAAAGGGCACCTGTCAGCAGCTGTGAGCCCTTAAAGGGCACCTGTCAGCAGCTGTGAGCCCTTAAAGGGCACCTGTCAGCAGCTGTGAGCCCTTAAAGGGCACCTGTCAGCAGCTTTGAGCCCTTAAAGGGCACCTGTCAGCAGCTTTGAGCCCTTAAAGGGCACCTGTCAGCAGCTTTGTACCTATGACACTGGCTGACCTGTTACATGTGCACCTGGCAGCTGAAGGCATCTGTGTGGGTGCCATGTTCATATGTGCCTGCACTGCTGAGAAAAATGGTGTTGTAATATATGCACATGAGCCTCTAGGAGCAACGGGGGCGTAGCCTCTGGCTCTACACTTTGATTGATCAGACAGTGAAAATGTCATCACGCCTGACCCTGTCAATCAGGGTGCAGAGGGCACGGCAGTTGCAGAGACAACTCCCAGAGCCTCTAAGAGTAACAGCAACGCCCCCATTGCTCCAAGAGGCCCATTTGCATACATTAAAACCTCATATTTTTCTCAGCAATTTTGACACATATGAACATGGGACCAACACCGATGCCTTCAGCTGCCAAGAGCACATGGAACAGGTCAGCCAGTGTCATAGGCAAAAATCTGCTGACAGATGCCCTTTAAAACATGTGCTCAGCACTGTATAGGTGACCGGTAGAGCAGAGCAGACATACCTAGTGATGGTCATGTAGGTCACATGAGTTATAATCAAGGTTTTTATTCTCTTAGGACCACAAATTCAGTAATTTCATGTTCCATGCCCTTGTGAGCTCTGCACTGAACACTTCTCAGACTGAACCTTCTGCTCTAGCAGTCTTCTGATTGGGCGCTCGCACTGTCACTTAGTGGGGACAGGCTGAAAATCATCAATTTTTCTAATTTATGCAAACTGTACAGTGATTTCTCATAAAAGCAAAACAAAAAAAAAAAAAAAACATTGCCGGAATTGAGATGTTTCTTCTTCACACTGCCAACCCCAAAAATGTGTAAAAGTTATACAGTACATTAAGTGTAATATTGGTGCCATTAAAAAAAAAAAAAAGACACAAAAGAAAAACACGTACAGCTGTGTCATAAAAGAAAATAAGCCGGTTACGGCTGTTGAAATGCAGAGATGAAAAAACTTGCCATGTCCTTAAATGGGTTCTCCAGGAATTAAGAAAATGAAAATACTTAAATATTACTTCATTATAAATATATTCCCAAATGCCTTTCATTAGTTATAATGGCTCGTTTTATCTGGGGAGCAATCATTAGGAGAAATAAAATGGCCGCTGTCCTATTAGTACACACAAAACCTGTCCTAATCACACAGGAGGACAAGTTACTTCACAACACTGAGGTAAAGAGCTGCCCCATCCTCCTCTATGTTCTGCTTGTCAGGGATTATGATCCTGAATACAGCTGATAAGAATTTAGCTGAATCTCTGTAGGAATGGAGTTCTTGAGCAGATGTGGCTAATAAACAGCAGCACTTGTGTGCAGTCTCCATTACCACAGTCTGTCCTGTCCATCCTCTCTGTATTTGATGTCTCCCCATGAACTCCATTCCTACAAAGGTTCAGCTAAATATTAAACTGTATTCAGGATCATAATCCCTGAGAAGTAGGAGAGGAGGATGAGGCAGCTCTTTACCTAATGTTGTGAAGTAACTTGTCCTCCTGTGTGATTAGGACAGGTTTTGTGTGTACTAATAGGCTGGCAGCCATTTTATTTCTCCTAATGATTGCTCCCCAGATAAAACGAGCCATTATAACTAATGAAAGGCATTTGGGAATATATTTATAATAAAGTAATATTTACGTATTTTCATTTTCTTAATTCCCGGAGAACCCCTTTAAGGGCTTAACGCGACGGTTTCATTTTCATTGAAATGCAGTTGCAGCAATTTTCATCTGAACCGATATTGATCGATATCAAATCGCCGGAACCACCTCCTTCTGCAGATGTCTGCTCACGAGCGCCACACTTCTCTTTATTACAGTGACCTGTACTTTTATTGCTTCAGTGAATGTGATGGCACCAGAAGATGTAATGAGAAATACTACTGCAGAGCGGACCATGGCTGACCCGTCTTCATGGGTGGTACTGCTCTTGACCTGGTTGCATTTGAAAATTCACTGAATGCTTCATTATAATCATGAAAAGCATTGATACCCTTATCTCTCCTGCACTTGTAAGCTTTTTATTCAGCTTTTTTAGTGATAAAATATAAAAAAAAACCATACAGCATCCATATCTGACATCACCTGCTGCTCCACCACCAATGCTCCAGTGTCCTCTCACTGGTGTTTGTGTGGACCCTGAGAGGGACATGTACTGTACTGACACTGGAGCAACATGAGATTTTACAGGGTTTTTTAAGCATATTTACTGCTTTGTTATTCTTTTTCTACCTATTGGAGAACCTCCTTAAGGTTGATGCATATCTGTATCCATAGACTGCGATGTAGCTAACCTATACCTTCATGTTCCTCTGATTTTACTATTAAGAAATAGATTATTGTTCCTCAAGGATTCACATGAAATCTTAGGGAGAATCTTGGTCTGTCCTATTGCCGGCTATATTCAGGAGCTACTTTCTCTTAGAGGTTTTGCTTCTAGGGGAGAAGATGGGGCCTCAAAGGGATACCATAAGGAGAACCTACAACTCTGTTGTGTGGACTCCAGAGTAGGGACTCCAGAATACAACATAGGTGACCTGCTGTTAGGATAGGCCATCAATGTATGACACATCCTTCTTTATGAACAGAACAAAGTGACAACGGTCTTTCTTCACTACTGTGTCCATACTAATGTGGCTGTACCTGGTACTACTGCAGTTCTCCCAAACACAAGCCCATTCATTTGAATGGGTTAAGCGCAGTACCAGAGCACAGCCACAGTCATATCCAGGATGCTGGGAATGTTCCTTTCATTCTGCTGATTGATGGGGTTTCCCATGTGTGCAACCCCTTCCAGTCCTAGATGAACGGCCTGTCCTAAGGACCAGGGCTATAACCTGGAAAACCTCTTTTGGTGAACTTTTAGGAGACCAAACAAAATGTACTGTTTGCTCCCTCCACCTCCTGCTGATTTTAGATAGTTTTTAGGCAAGGTGGAGGACACTTGTAGTTGGATAGACTTTACAAAATCATAAGTCGTTATTTTCAAAATTGGCACAACAAAATAGTTGCAAGGCCGACATATTAGAAGCTCTCCAGTATTTTGGAGGATGCTGCCTTGATGGCGGTAGGTTTCGCACGCAGTGAGTCACTTTGGAGTCGAGAGACTTCAGAGGAGATAAGACATAAAACACCAGAAAGAAATCCTTCAAGTCCTGTCCATTTCTAGTCTATTCAGAAATATCCGCATTGACTGCTGTGCTGAGGTAGTGAATCTCTATGTCATCCCAGTACATGACTGAAGGCCGGGACACCAGGCGGATAAAGTAACCTGCTCTTTCTAGCCGTAAACTGATCGCTCAGGTCACATTGAGAGGAAATCAACGTAAAATAAAGAAGCTCCGTGCAGATTTACTGGTGCCGGCCTGACCGTTTTCTAGGGGGTGACTGCTGGAAAAAGAATTATGGTGATCAGCTGATGGCCACCCTGTTTTTTTTTTTTATAAAGTGTTCTTATCATACAATAACCCTGTAACTGCAAAGCTCAGGGGCCCATACACCTTCAGTAGCTGTCAGCTGTTTGCTTCTTCAGCCGGCTCCTGATTCTTCCACACACATACAGTCTTGGCTCAGCCGAGTGTATGTCCGAGCTTACGAGCTAAACGTGATGGTTAACGCACTAAGTAAAGAATGGCGAGAAAATGTTGACTGACTTTTCAATGGCCTTTGTCACGAGATAACACTGTGACATGTGAGGCTTCAATGCACTGGCCAGTCCTGCCAAAAATGCTCTGCTCCCGTCTATTTGGATTTGCCTACTTTTCCCAGAGACCACTGCCTATAAGACCCCCCAGACCAGCTGGATCCTCAACAAGACTACCTTCCAACAGTTGTCAGATTTACGAATGATGCAACAGGGGAAATATCATTCACGTACCCTTTTTCTTCCCATGTACTTCATGTTTCTATCTCAAGATATCAGTGCAGAGTAGGAGAATCTGAGAGAACACTCGGAGCCATTCATTCACAGGGAACTGATGTGGGCGCGTATTAGCATCATAATAACCAGCCTTCCTGAGAGTATCAAGGGGGTGATGAATCCGACAGTGCTGTACACTGTCATTACTGCTCACTGCCTGTCCCTGATGTATGGAGCGCAGTGCTGTGCTGTACACTGTCATTACTGCTCACTGCCTGTCCCTGATGTATGGAGCGCAGTGCTGTGCTGTACACTGTCATTACTGCTCACTGCCTGTCCCTGACGTATGGAGCGCAGTGCTGTGCTGTACACTGTCATTACTGCTCACTGCCTGTCCCTGATGTATGGAGCGCAGTGCTGTACACTGTCATTGCTGTCACTGCCTGTCCCTGATGTATGGAGCGCAGTGCTGTGCTGTACACTGTCATTACTGCTGTCTGCCTGTCCCTGATGTATGGAGCGCAGTGCTGTTCGCTCTGTCATTACAACTCATTACACTGTCATTACTGCTCTCTGCCTGTCCCTGATGTATGGAGCGCAGTGCTGTGCTGTACACTGTCATTACTGCTCTCTGCCTATTCCCTGATGTATGGAGCGCAGTGCTGTGCTGTACACTGTCATTACTGTCACCGCCTGTCCCTGATGTATGGAGCGCAGTGCTGTGCTGTACACTGTCATTACTACTTGCCGCCTGTCTATGATGTATGGAGCGCAGTGCTGTGCTGTACACTGTCATTACTGCTCTCTTCTGGTCTATGATGTATGGAGCGCAGTGCTGTATAAAGATCTTGTTAGAAAAGGCTACATCTGTGCACTCTATATAGAAATATCATGTATATGAAAGTGCCATGCATTCCATGGTGCTTTACATCAAAAAGGGAGTATACATACATAGAGTATCAAACAGCACAAGTCCAATAAGCGTGAGCTAGGTTACACTGGCACAGAAGGGGGGGAGCACCCTGCTGTGAGAGCTTACAATCTACAAATATAACTCGTATGAAACAAATACATGTAAGACAGGGTATTCCAGTCTTATTTATAAGTCTACTAGCTGAAGGACCCGGCTTCGCCCGGGTATATTTAATTTATTTCTTTTACTGTTTGTGTGTGTGTCGTTAAAAGATATCGAGAGTGCCCTCTACAGTGCCTGCCCCTTTAACAGCGACCTCTACAGCGACCCGCTCCTTAAACAGCGACCTCTACAGCGGCCCGCCCCTTAAACAGTGACCTCTACAGCAGCCCACCCCTTTAACAGTGATCTCTACGGCAGCCCGCCCCTTTAACAGTGATCTCTACAGCAGCCTGCCCCTTCAACAGTGACCTCTACTGCAGCCTGCCCCTTCAACAGTGACCTCTACAGCTGCCCACCCCTTTAACAATGACCTCTACAGAATCCCGCCCCTTTAACTGTGACCTCCACAGCAGCTAGAGTGCCCACTGTCTTCACCCCAGAAAGCCAGACCTCACCGGCCATTCCCCCAAACGTGAAACAGCGCCCCCAGTTCCCATGAAGACACACCACTAAACATGAGACCACGCCCCCCTGGCTCCGTGAAGACATGGAGGAGAAGCTGTCGGAGTGTGAGCTACTGAAAGGGTGGACATCCCTGTGTCTGTCCAGGCACTGCGTCGGACGGAGAACAGGTAGCCAGAAAACTGGACTGTCCAGCCTAAAGCCGGACATCTGGCCACCCTAACATCAGCCTGCCCCTAGGGTGGCCAGAGGTCTTGTTTTAGGCTGGACGGTCTGGCTTTCAGACTCCCTGTCCTCTGTCATGCGCAGGGCCTGGATGGACACAGCAGCAGCACTCTCAGCAGCAGCACTGTGCAGTCTGAGCAATGAGCTGCAGGGAGAAAGTCACCCTTCCCCCACCCCTGCAGCTGACAGAAGGTGATTTTTTACCAATATTTTTAATCCCGGTCAAATGCAGCATGGAAGGGGTGTGGCCTGACTGAGTCAGGGGTGTGACTTAGTGGGATCTGGGGGTGGTGCTTTTAAGTCCTTCTTTTGACGGTGGTCGGAATTACAGGTCGATGCCTGATTTAGGAGGAAGGTGGGTAGCAGTGGAAGAAAACCTCTTTTATTACTACTGAACAGTAAATATGTAAAATTTACATTATATGAGGTAATGATTGATGATGAGTCTAAAACATAAGTTATAGTTATGGTAACTCGGAATACCCATTCACCATTGTCATCCACAGTGCTCTTCCTCTTTAATGCAGACCTAAAGCAGTGAACTGGCTAGGTTGTCATAGAAACCTGATGTGTGCCTGTGAGCTTCTATTGGCTGATAAGGGTCATGTGACCAGGCTACTATTGGCTAATGCATTTTTTGGGAATATCTCAGGAACGGTACGTCCTGGAGAGTTGAAAACTGTTCTAAAACCTTCCCGGACACCTGATGTACATGTGTGCCAAATTTTGTTATTGTAGCTGCAGCGGTGCGGATTCCTTTAGCGGACATACACACATACACACGCGCACACATACACATACACTCAGCTTTATATATTAGATTTATTACAGTATATACAGTGGCATCTGTCTACCATAGAGTTCAATTGTAAAAAAAATATATACTTTTTTTTTTTTTTTACTGGACTGTGCAGGTTACAAGAATGTGGAATGCTGCGTTTTTGTATGCTTTTTTTTGGTAACATATACGTAAAAAAAAAAAAACGTGATGTGAACCCACCCTTACACCCAAGCCCTGATAAATGAAATTTTCTTTGAGTCACGTGAGTAATTCTGAACTGTTTGTGCTTTTATTTCAGGATGGGGCGACTCTGTTGGCTCTCCGTCAGAGACTGGGATGACCTATGATGCTCTCCATGTTTTTGATTGGATAAAGGCCAGAAGTGGTGACAACCCAGTGTACATCTGGGGGCACTCATTAGGCACAGGGTAAAGCAAAATGCTCTCACATGTCGCTTCAAGTATATATAGTGTAAATGAAAGGGGGGAAAGATCCTGAAATACTGATTTTGCAAGCTTAAACAATACTGGCAAAAAACGTATACACAGGTTATACCCAATGCATACCCCACCCCCCAAGCCCCTGCATCGGACATTGCACAATGTAAAAGTTTGGCCAACAGTGTTCCATTGTATGAAAACAGTGCTCCATGTAGTCAGGTTTTGTTAAGAACAAGTAAGTACTTACATGACAGATCCTGTTCCACTACTCCGGTTCTCTGTGCTGGGCTTTCTTTATCCAGTTGCAGCAGTGACGTCATGTCAACAACAAGCAACTGCTGCAGCCAATCGCTGGCTTCAGCCGTGAACTCACAAGGCCAGTGACTTCAGCAGTCATGTTGTCTTCGCGATATCACTGCTGCAGCCGGCTAAGGCTACTTTCACACTTGCGTTGATAATTCCAGTACTGAGATCCGGCAGAGGATCTCAAAACCAGAATTAAACGGATCAGTTTTGATTTTGCACATCAGGATGCATCCATTCCGTTATAATGCAATCAAAATGGGGAAAAAAACGGATTCGTCACTAAATACATAATACATTTTTTTAAGCTGTGTCCGGTCACAAAACAGAATGCTGCCGGAATGGAAGACATCCTGATGTATTTTGAACGCTCTTTCCATTCAGAATGCATGAGGACTAAACAGAAACTTTTTTGCATCTCAATCCCGGAAAACAACAACGCAAGTGTGAAAGTAGCCTAAAGAGAGCTCAGCTGGAAAACTGAAGCATTGGCACAAAATCTGTCAGGTAATTACTTTTCAACTCTTTGTCAGGATCCCTGAGGTCGCCCTCATGAAATTGGAAACCCCTTTAGGGGCTTAAAATGATAAAACATATCTTTACGTGTGCGGTATTTTTTTACCTTTCTACCTGCATTTTGCGAAATTGTCTCACAAAGCAGACCTCAAAGGGAGCTCTTTTGGGGGGATTAGGGTGGCACTTGGAACTGTCCTGCAAATGGGGTTTCAAACTTTGGGAGGTGTGCGATATTTGGATAATACACAAAATGTAGCAAACAGATTTTAGTATAGAGTCGTGAGAAATTCCTGGTTATAATAGGAGCCGCATATTGAGGTTGTGTCCGTGGATAAAGAGTGCGTGTGCTATATAGCGTAGACATTAGTCCCGCTGCTGTATCCTGAATGAAGCTTATAGGAATCTGTAAAGTAATGTCAATTGTGAATGTTTTCCAGTGCTCCCAGCCCTAATCCAAATAAGTGCTCACTGACTATTTTCTGATTTCAGGGTTGCTACAAACTTGGTGAGAAGGCTGTGCGAAAGAGGTATGTGATGTGCGGAACTGTATTACTGAGAAATTGGAATTCAATATGGCTCCTTTTTGTTCACTTATTTACCGTATGTTTCGCTTTATAAGACGCACCTGATGATAAGACGCACCCCAGATTTTAGAGTAAGAAAATAAGAAAAAATTATTTTTCATCACACCTCATATCAGACCCTCCATAAATTTCAGGACATCACATCAGACCCCCATATCAGCCCTCCACGTCAGAACCCCATCAGACCCCATATCAGCCCACTGTGCCCCCATATCAGCCCATTGTGCCCCCATCAGACCTCAGATCAGCCCCCATATCACCCCATTGTGCCCCCATATCAGCTCACTCTGCCCCATGAGACCTCAGATAAGCCCCCATATCAGCCTCCTCTACTCCCATCAGACCTCAGATCAGCCCCCATATTAGACAAATGTGCCCCCATCAGACCTCAGATCAGCCCCCTCTATCCCCATCAGACCTCAGATCAGCCCATAAGCCCCCATATTAAATGAATATGCCCCCATCAGACCTCAGATCAGCCCACCCAGCCCCATAAGGTTAAAATAAAAACCACTCTTACCTGTCCTGCGCCGCGGCTCCGCTCCGGGTCCGGCGCTCCTCTGGCTTCTGAGGCCGGCGCTGCACTGTCACCTGACTGCGTGCAGCGTCAGGTCATAGTGCGCGCACTACGTCCTGACGCTGTATGCAGTCAGGACAGTGCAGAGCCGGCCCAAGAAGACAGAGGAGCGCCGGACCCGGAGCGCGGAGCGGAGCCACGGCGGAGGACAGGTGAGAGAGGTTTTTATTTTATCCTTATGGGCTGGGTGGGCTGATTGGGGTCCCGGCACCTTATACATACAAGTGAGCGCTTCTATAATTCGCTTTATAAGACGCACCGCAATTTTCCCCCTACTTTTTTGGGGAAAAAAGTGCGTCTTATAAAGCGAAAAATACAGTAGTTTTGTTTTATGTTCAGGAGGAAATTGTAGCACTCGCCATAAAAACGAAAGTCCTTTATTCAAGAACGCACAAAATCACAGCACAGTCGAGAGACTTTTTAAAGGGTTAAAAAAAATCCATATCCATACTTACCCTCATCAATCCGGTGCCGTTCTGATGCTGGTCCAATCCCCGCTGCTTCTCACTTCCTCAGTCCATCTGGACATGCTGGAAACGACAGGAGAGGCCTGCTCACATTAACAGGACAGATAGTTATCTCCTTGACGTAAACAGTGATAGTTCCTATTGAATGGCAGCAAGGAGAGATCTTGAAATCCTTGAGGAATTGATCCAGAAACCATATTGGAAAATGTTAAAAGTGTTGTCGATGCAAGTAATAACATTAATTTGCTGAAACTGAAATAAATAGCATATATTTGACTTATATATTTATTATTTCCAGAAACACCTCCTGATGCTTTAATATTAGAATCGCCATTTACGAACATCCGTGAAGAGGCAAAGAGTCATCCATTTTCAGTGGTAGGTACTGAGCCTTCTTATATGACCCTTTCATGCTGTTTATATTTTTAAGCTGTTTTTATATTATCTGCTTTGTATACAGAGTATTACGCTCTAAGCAGTAAATGGCAGCGTATACTGACCAGTATTACCCTTCTATCCACTTACTAATAGTAACATACATAGTATCATAGTTTATAAAGCCGAAAAAAGACATCTGTCCATCCAGTTCGGCCTGTTATCCTGAAAGTTGATCCAGGGGACGGCAGAAAAAACCCTGTGAGATAGAAGCCAATTTTCCCCACTTTAGAGGGAAAAATTCCTTTCCGACTCCAATCAGACAATCAGAATAACTCCCAGGATCAACGACCCATCTCTAGTAACTATAACCTGTAATATTATTACCCTCCAGAAATACATCCAGGCCCCTCTTGAACTCTTTTAGTGAACTTACCATCACCACCTCCTCAGGCAGAGAGTTCCATAGTCTCACTGCTCTTACCGTAAAGAATCCTCTTCTATGTTTGTGAACAAACCTTCTTTCCTCCAGAGGCAGAGGATGTCCCCTCGTCACAGTCACAGTACTGGGGATAAATAGTTCATGGGAGAGATCTCTGTACTGACCCCCGATATATTTATACATAGTTATTAGATCTCCCCTCAGTCGATTTTTTTTTCTAAAGTGAATAACTCTAATTTTGATAATCTTTCAGGGTTCTGTAGTCCATCCATTCCAGTTATTACTTTAGTTGCCGTCCTCTGAACCCTCTCCAGCTCTGCTATGTCTGCCTTGTTCACAGGAGCCCAGAACTGTACACAGTACTCCATGTGGTCTGACCCATCATCTTATTGGCCTTGGCAGCAGCTGTCTGACACTGGTTTCAACAGCTTAGTTTGCTGTTCACTAAAAGTCCTTTTCCATGTCAGTGTTACCCAGTGTTTTACAATTTAGTATGTACTGGTGACTTGCATTATTCCTTCCTATGTGCATAACCTTACATTTGTCAGTGTTAAACCTCATCTGCCACTTCTGCCCAAGCCTCCAATCTATCCAGATCCATCTGTAGCAGTGCACTGTCCTCGTCTGTGTTAATTACTTTACACAGTTTAGTGTCATCTGCAAAAATTGATATTTTACTGTGCAAGCCTTCTACAAGATCATTAATAAATATACTGAAGAGAATAGTATCCAATACTGACCCCTGTGGTACCCCTGACAGTGACCCAATCGGAGTATGTGCTGTTAATAACCACCCTCTGTTTTCTATCACTGAAAAAGGCTGAGTGTCAGCCAAAACATCGCATGTATTTGGGTGTTTTTTTTTTTTTACCACATTATGGATTAAAATCTTATCACCGCGAACAGTGGATGCTGTCTTCATCTCTTTGGTCCTACTGTTACTACGGCGTTTTTTGGACGAGACCTCTAGAAGATGTGCATCATGTGATAGAAATGGACTTGCTGTATGAGTGCTGTATACATTTTCTTTTCTTCTATTACTGAGCCAGTTACTTACCCACATACAGACATTTTCTCCCAGGCCAAGCATTCTCATTTTATATACTAACCTTTTATGTGGTACCGTGTCAAATACTTTGGAGAAGTCCAGATATACAACATCCATTGATTCGCCGCGGTCCAGTCTAGGACTTACCTCCTCATAGAAACTGATTAAATTGGTTTGACATGACCGATCCCTCATGAAGCCATGCTGATATGGAGTTATTTGCTTATTTTCATTGAGGTACTCCAATATAGCATCTCCTAGAAAACCTTCAAACAGTTTACCCACGACAGATGTTAAACTTACTGGCTTATAGTTCCCGGGCTCTGTTTTTGGACCCTTTTTGAATATTGGCACCACATTTGCTATGTGCCAATCCTGTTGAACACTCCCTGTCAGTATAGAGTCCTTAAATATCAGAAATAAGGGTCTGGCGATAACATTACTTAATTCTCTTAGGATACGGGGGTGTATGCCATCCGGTCCTGGCGATTTGTCTATTTTAATCTTTTTAAGACGTCGCTGTACTTCTTCCTGGGTTAGACAGGGCACTTTTAATGGGGAATTTACTTTTACATTCTGCATTTCATCTGACAGTTTATTTTCCTCAGTAAAAACAGTGGAGAAAAAAAAATATTTAATAGCTTTGCTTTCTCCTCAATGGGCACTGGTTGTAGGGAACGTTGGCTCCAGCTGTCATTTTAACATTCGGTTTTATGTGGATGAATATTACATACTGTATGTGCTCATTTGCTGCGTTACTATTCTAGATATACAGGTATTTCCCTGGCTTTGACTGGTTCTTCCTTGATCCCATCACAGCGAGTGGCATAAAGTTTGCCAATGATGACAAGTAAGTCTTCCCCTAATATTATAATAAGCCTATAAATGAATTGCCCCAAAGACCCATTACCTTAGCAGTCTGAAATGTTTGCTGATAATTCATATATTGTGGCATATGTACAGTCATGGACAAAAGTTTTGAGAATGACACAAATATTATATTTTCACATGATCTGCTGCCCTCTGGTTTTTATGTGTGTTTGTCAGATGTTTTTATCACATACAGAAATATAATTGCAATCATATTATGAGTAACAAAAGCTTATATTGACAGTTAGAATGAGTTAATGCAGCAAGTCAATATTTGCAGTGTTGACCCTTCTTCTTCAGGACCTCTGCAATTCTCCCTGGCATGCTCTCAATCAACTTCTGGACCAAATCCTGACTGATAGCAGTCCATTCTTGCACAATCAATGCTTGCATTTTGTCAGAATTTGTAGGTTTTTGTTTGTCCACCCGTCTCTTGATGATTGACCACAAGTTCTAGATGGGATTAAGATCTGGGGAGTTTCCAGGCCATGGACCCAAAATCTCTGTTTTGTTCCCTGAGCCATTTAGTTATCACTAGAGATGAGCAAATTTGTATGCTATTCGTACGCATTTGCGTATAGATTAAAATATGCGTATGAATAGAGTAGGAATTTTAAAATGCATACGCAAAAATGGCACTCGAGCATGCTCTACCGAGCATGCTCGCTCATCTCTAGTTATCACCTTTGCTTTATGGCAAGGTGCTCCATCATGCTGGAAAAGGCATTGTTGATCGCCAAACTGCTCTTGGACGGTTGGGAGAAGTTGCTCTCGGAGGACATTCTGGTACCATTCTTTATTCATGGCTGTGTTTTTAGGCAAGACTGTGAGAGAGCCGATTCCCTTGGCTGAGAAGCAACCCCACACATGAATGGTTTCAGGATGCTTTACAGTTGGCATGAGACAAGACTGGTGGTAGCGCTCACCTCATCTTCTCCAAATAAGCTGTTTTCCAGATGTCCCAAACAATCGAAAAGGGGATTCATCAGAGAAAATGACTTTACCCCAGTCCTCAGCAGTCCACTCCCTGTACCTTTTGCAAAATATCAGTCTGTCCCTGATGTTTTTTCTGGAGAGAAGTGGCTTCTTTGCTGCCCTCCTTGAGACCAGGCCTTGCTCCAAGAGTCTCCGCCTCACAGTGTGTGCAGATGCACTCACACCTGCCTGCTGCCATTCCTGAGCAAGCTCTGCACTGCTGGTAGCCCGATCCCGCAACTGAAACACTTTTAAGAGACGGTCCTGGCGATTGCTGGTCTTTCTTGGGCGCCCTGGAGCCTTTTTGGCAACAATGGAACCTCTCTCCTTGAAGTTCTTGATGATGCGATAGATTGTTGACTGAGGTGCAATCTTTCTAGCTGCGATACTCTTCCCTGTTAGGCCATTTTTGTGTAGTGCAATGATGACTGCACGTGTTTCTTTAGAGATAACCATGGTTAACAGAAGAGAAACAATGATGCCAAGCACCAGCCTCCTTTTAAAGTGTTAAGTGGTGTCATTCTTACTTAATCATGACAGATTGATCTCCAGCCCTGTCCTCATCAACACCCACACCTGTGTTAATGGAGCAATCACTGAAACGATGTTAGCTGGTCCTTTTAAGGCAGGGCTGCAATGATGTTGAAATGTGTTTTGGGGGATAAAGTTCATTTTCTCGGCAAATATTGACTTTGCAAGTAATTGCTGTTAAGCTGATCACTCTTTATAACATTCTGGAGTATATGCAAATTGCCATTATAAAAACTGAAGCAGTAGACTTTGTAAAAATTAATATTTGTATCATTCTCAAAACTTTTGGCCATGACTGTAGTATTTGTGCATTAATGAACTTCAGAATGAAATGTGAATGTATGCTTGACATTCAAATAATATTTTTAATGGATTTTCATTTTCTAAAGCTGAACATGGAGAGTTAAAGGGTTTTCCAGTCTGTTAAAGGGTTTCTGTCACCTCGTTTTTCCCTATTAAACAGGATGACATTCTCAATGTGCCAATGTCACCTGAGTCTGTCTGCTTTTTTTTTTTTCTTTACAGTGTCCCTGTTTTTCTTTAATTTAACCTTTTATCATATGCTAATTAGCCTCCTAGGAGGGGGGGGTGGGGGGTGGCGTTGCCCCTGCTCCTAGAGGCTGTTTGCCCACCTTAGTCCACGCCCTTTTCTTCCTGAGTGACAGGCCAGGCCAGCGTTCGTGTCCTCAGGCTGGCCCTGTCTTAACGTCTCGCGCCTGCGCCGAAAATACTTAACGAGGTGACAGAAACCCTTTAAAGTGACGGCATATCGCTAATGGGCCATCACTGTGTGATCAGTTGGTGTCTAAGATGTGACGCTTACCAACCCTGAGAATGAAGGTGGGTCAATGATGATTCACAGTTTTTTCCTGCAGCATTGGCTGTGCAGGGGGAACAGCTTTATTCAAGTTTACTGTGAAAAACGTTGAAGGAGTCTTAAAGGGGTTCTCCAGGAATGAAGAAGATGAAAATACTTAAAAATTACTTTATTATAAATATATTCCCAAATACCTTTCATTAGTTATAATGAATCGTTTTGCCTGCGGCGCAATCATTAGGAGAAATAAAATGGCTGCCATCCTATTAGTTCATACAAAACCTGTCCTAATCACACAGGAGGACAAGTTACTTCAGAACTGAGGTAAAGAGCTGCCTCATCCTCCTCTCTGCTCTACTTGTCAGGGATTATGATCCTGAATACATGAAGTACAGAGAGGACGGACAGGACAGACTGTGGTAATGGAGACTGCATACAATTGCTGCTGCTCATTAGCCACATCCCCATCCTCCTGTCTGTACTTGATGTCTCTTCATCAACTCCATTCCTTCAGAGATTCAGCTGAAGGTCTATCAGCTGTATTTGGGATCATAATCCCTGAGAAGTAGAGCAGAGGCAGCTCTTTAGCTCCATGATGTGAAGTAACCTGTCCTGCTGTGTGATTAGGACAGGTTCTGTGTGCACTAATAGGATGGTGGCCATTTTATTTCTCCTAATGATTGTTTCCCAGACAAAATGGGCCATTATAAATAATGAAAGGTATTTGGGAATATATTTATAATAAAGTAATATGGAACTATTTTCATAATTCCCAGAGAACCCCTTTAAGTCAGATGGTTTGTGAGAGGTCTAACGCGATCAGATCATAAAGTAATGGCATTTCACAGTGAAGGGGAAATTCTCTTTTAGGTGCGCTCCTTATTATAGGCCTTAAAATGGTTATTCCCATCTTAGGTGTTCATGGCATATCTGCAGGATATGCCAGAAATGTCGGGTAGATGCAGGCCCGTGTCTGGGACGCGTACCTACCTGCAGAAAGAGAAACATCCAACCCTGATCCCACCACATTCAGGAGGTGAATGAATGGAGAGGTGGTTGCACATGTGTAATTTTAGAGATACAGTATGCATTGCAGTTCTTGGGTGGCCGACTGTCCGCCTGTCAACACAAGATGTAAATCAGGCACGCTGTCTGATCATAGATGCTTTGTGAACCAATCCTAGTTTATTTTATACATCACAATAGTTCTGAAGAAGGGGACTGAAACCTCTGTCTTGTTTCCTGCTCTAGTGTAAAGTATATCTCGTGTCCGCTGCTCATTCTACATGCGGAAGATGACCCTGTGATCCCATTCCATCTAGGCAGAAAGGTACAGTATTTATTTCATCTGTTTTATATCTCATCTAGAACTGAAAATCCCTGATGCCAGAAAAAAATCTTACTAAAATATGCTGAGAACTTAGGGGTCACAGGGTGTAGAGCGGTGAAGAGTTTGTGTAGTGCTTGGCAGAGCCTCATCAACATAGGGATCTCAACATGAATTTGTGGCTCAGTCAGTATGCATTCTGATGGTAATGTATATTGAAGGGGTTATCCGAGACTAACAAATGCTCCCCCCCCCCCCCCCATATGCCGGGCCCCTCACACTAAATCTACTTACCTGGCTCCAAGCGCCGCCCCTAGTCCCCGCACCGCCGCAACTGCTGCTGTGCGCGGATGAAAACTTCCCGGGGTGCGGGGGGTGGTTTGGTTGAGCAGCCAATGGCAGGCGGTGATGGGGATCACCCACGATGCTAGGGAAGCTTGTCCTCATCACTGCCTGCCATCTCCCTCACTGATCATATACTGATAACCTATCCTGAGAATATAGTTAGAAAACCCCTTTTAATATAAACATTTGGACCTGTGTAAAACTGTTCATGTAGTGCGCAAAATTGATTGTAATTTCCTGGTTTAGCTGCATATTCATTCCAGGCAGTGCTTCATCTCTAGATTTTCCTTTCTAATAAAATTGTAAATGACAATGTATTATTGTATAACCTGTCCAGCTTTACAACATTGCTGCCCCAGCGCGCAGTTTACGGGATTTCAAGGTCCAGTTTGTTCCTTTTCACAAAGACCTGGGCTACAGACACAAGTACATATACAGGAGTCCAGAACTAAAACGGATACTGAGGTAAGTGTGTCGGTCACAGATACCGAACTGGAACTTCAATATAAATGTTCCCGTTTTTATCTTGTTTTACTCTTTTTTTCCCTTTCTCCTCTTGTTCTGAATGTCAACCAGATAAGTTAAAGAAGAACTCCCGCAAATTTTTTTATTCTCTGACCTTTTAGAAAGGTGCATGATATAATCTGTAGTGAATGTCATTTTCTTATCAGAGGCTGAAATTGAGAGTTTCCACTCTCTTCTTATTGCAGCTGGGTCATGTGACCAACTCCCTGACCTCCAATCTTCATTACTATGAGACTGAAAGTGAGGCTCCCATAGGAATGCATATAAAATTAGACTTCCTGTCCACACATAAGGTACAGTGTGAGTTGGTGGGTCTAATTCCTAGTCACATGACACAGATAAGAAACTTCAGGATGATATAACTCAAAAATTCAGCTACTGGTAAGAAAACATGACATTCACTACAGATTACATCATGTACATTTCTAGCAGGACATGGAATAAAATTTTTTGCGGAAGTTCTTCTTTAATGATAGATCTGTTGTCGCTCAGACACAAGTCCAGGGTTTCAGGACAGTAATGTCCTCTGAGCCCGCTCTGGTACACAGTGTCCTCTTTGTGCTAGGCCCAGCTGTGACGCTGCTCAGTTTAATATATACATGCAGGGTTCAGGACCAGGGCTGTTTGTTGTGGTGGCCGCCGCATTGAAACCTCCTTATTCTGCTGTCATGGGGAGAGAAAGTAACATCCGCTCTCAGCATATGGTATCAGGCCAGCACTGTTACACCAATTTTCCACTCAGACAGAGGGATTTTTCAGCCACTCTTGTGCATTAACCCTTTTAACTCACAATAGTGTTTTGGTCCTACATAACCAAACCCCTTTTAGCAATCTTGCTCATGTGACGGTTTAATGGCACTAGCTTTATTTGTTGGGTTACCAAAACGTTTGCAAATTCCTTAACACCCAGGTTAATTCCCGTACATTTTATAGTAATATTTTTTTACACAAAAAAATGCCAACATATAAATGAAAGACCGCGCACTATGACTAGAACTAAGACTAGAATAAGCACACTCCTATTGCAATGAGTGAAAATACTGTAGCGCTGCAAATAAAATTCTATCCAGAATTACCTTTATGGGAGATAATACATCCACAACGTGTATCTCAATTCACTCAGTGGCTGGCTGGCTATTAGGTTGGTCTGTTCTACTTACGGACCGCACCCCGGCCGGTAGCGCAATCACGCTGATAAGAAGTTCGCAGCTCGCACGGAGCAGCAGGTGACGTCACCAAGTAGCTACGGGTACTCAGATGGGTCGGAATACCTTCCAACGCGTTTCGAACAAATGCCTTGTCCTTCCCTGAGGAAGGACCGGCCGGGGCGCGGTCCGCAAGCAGAACAGACCAACCTAATAGCCAGCCAGCCACTGAGTGAATCGAGATACACGTTGTGGATATATTATCTCCGATAAAGGTAATTCTGGAAAGAATTTTATTTGCAGCGCTACAGTATTTTCACTCATTGCAATAGGAGTGTGCTTATTCTGGTCTTAGTTCTAGTCATAGTGCGCGGTCTTTCATTTATATGTTGGCATTATTTATAATTTACGGCGGCGTTTGTGTTGTATTTCTGCGAGGACCACAGCCAGTGCACAAGGGAGTGGCAATTACAAGCGCCGGTGTGTTTTTTATGTTTAATTTTTTACACAAAAATTGTAAGTGTAAGAATGGAAGTTTTGGTATAAATACAATTTTTTTTACCCGATTTTTAACCCCAGAGGTCATAAAAGACTTCTGTGCAGCATTCTTTTTTTTTTTTTTTTGTAAATGTTGTTATATCCCACTGTAACTGAGGCATGTATAGCAGCCTGGTGAAAATGACCTAGTGTTTTGACATTGGTGATGAGTAAAGCTGTTCTGGGTCTGCTAAGCACCTTGCACCCCAAGATCATGTCATAGACAGCTGCCGCCTCTGCTCACTGTAGATATTGCCCTTGTTGGGCTCTGGATCATTTTGAATGAATTCCTCCCCTTTGAATGATCATATTCACAGCTGGATCCGCATGCGGATTATCACTAATTGTCAGGCGGCACCATATACCGGCACCCTAAAACAGCCTGTATCCTGTAAATCACTATAGAGCTGTATCATTCTTTACAATCTTACTTTGAAACCACAGCGTTCACCTCTTTCTCTCTTCCTTGCAGAGATTTCCTTGGCAGCACAGAGCAGCAATAAAACCACTGAAGAAGATGACCCGGATGCTTGTGCGTGATTTGGGGGACCAACAATATGACAATCCCTGTGTGAGGGCAACACTTTTTGTGTCAGTGCTTGCCTACAATTCCCACACGGGATATAGTCCATTCCAGTGTCTTTGGGGTACAGCTACAGGACTTTTTATTTTCTCATTGTCATTTTTATTTCTTGCCTGCATTCGTCAGACTGTGAAGGGACTTGCATCGTATGTTTCAAGTAACAGTATCCCGCCAATAAGTGCAGGTATGTATGAAAGGGCCTTCATTCCCCCAGAGAAGATGGGTCACCAGTTACTTGAAAACATGGCACTTGCTCGGTGTCAGTGCTGTGACATTGAAAGGTTACTGACGCCGATCGCGATGATTGCCCTGAATCGGTTATTTAGAGAGCTGCTATATTTTTAACTGGAGAAGCTGTGTCCCATAGGCACTGTCTACGCAATAACTTTAGAGGTTGTGCATGCTACTGTGATTTCTAACGCTGAGATTTCCTATATTCAGTACTTCCTCTCTGATAGCACATAGGTGTCAGGTGATGTGTGGAGGTAAGTGGTTATTGGTGATACTTTTCCTTATGATATTAGACATGTCTGCAGTTTGCACAAATATAAAGTACCTGTCTTTATCCTTTAACATAATGCATTCAGAATTTACCTAACGGGAACATAACGGGGGCAGGATCCCATGTGTGGAGGTGTACAGGAGAAAATATATGCCTGATATGTATTTCCTTACCCATAGGCTTGGTTATTAAATCTGTAGTATAGTATGATTATAAAGTGGGCACCGTATACTAAGAAAGGAGTAGGGGGTTGATTCAAAGGGACCGTGGAATACACGTTTTTAAGTGGGAGGCTAATAATGAAATCCAAGAGTCTAGCTTATATGGTATGACCCAGACCTAGATTTGGTTCATTATTTTTACTCTGGGTATTCTCATAGTTGGGTACATTAAAGTGGTTTTTCCGGGATTTTACTACTGATGACCTATCCTGATGATTGGTCAGGGTCCAACACCCAGGACCTCCACCGATCAGCTGTTTTAAGAAGGCATCAGCGTTCCTGTGAGTGAAGTGGCCTTCTCTGTGCTTACCAACAACAGCGCTGTACAGTGTATAAGGGCTGTGCTCGGTATCGCACTCAGCCCTATTCACTTCATACAGCTGATTGCCGGATGTCCCTGGTGTCTGATCAGATACTGATGACCCATCCTGAGGAGTAGTAAAATCTCGAAAAACCCCAACAAGACAATACCCCACTCATCTCTCACCCACCTTCTGCATGTCCTGCAGCTTGTGGCCCCCCCAGCTGATGTGAAGTCCTCAGGAATAGCTGGAGAGCCTCAGATGGCATGACGCAGAGTTAAAGACAGATGCATATCTTATTGCAGAGCTTTTACACATATTACTAACTACAGCTGGTCTGTCTGACATGTCCATGAAGCACTCCAAGTTGCACTGCCCTGTAAGGGGTGGGAGTCACTTACATATGCACTTATATCCATAGATTAGACACTCGAAATGTACTGTCCATATAGACCACTCTTAAAGGGGCTATCCTGTGAAAAACATTACCTATCCACGGGATAGTGGATAAATATATGATCACTGGGGGCCTCATTTCCAGGATTCTCATGATCAGTACAACAAGGGGCCTAATCTCCTGCCCCAGAGAAGTTTGGTCATCTGTTCACTGCTGCTCCATTCAAACTCAGAAGGTCTTAGTGGAGCACAGATGAGTGACCACCGCTCAATTCAGGCTCCTCAAGGACAGGCTAGGGACCCCCTTGTAGCAATCAGTGGGGCCGCAGTGATTATACAGTTATCTTTTTCATGGGTTGACCAGTTTAAAGATAGCATATTGCACAATGCTTTGGCCTCCAGGCACCACGAGTGGCTGGCCAATATTTGTCCATAGAGGCAGTGAGAATGCCTTAGGCCTCTGATTGGAGATATGTGTGCATATTCCTTGTGAGGCTTACTTGAAATACTTATTGAGCGCCGTTGGAACAAATGCCTGGATTTTTAACGTTGATTTAATCATTTGGTCCTTTTAGTTGACAAAACTGAACTAGAAGTTTAATATTTTAATGTAAACCTGCAGAATGGAGCTACAAAACTGCAACCTGTATCAGTTCTTAAGTACCGGTCTGTTTCTTCCATGAAGTGTTTTGCTATTATTATCTGCATTTTAAATGTTAAAAAAAAGTATTTAAAACCATTGTATTCCAGTTTCTTATTTTCACACTATATATATATATATATATACACACACTGGAGACTTGTGTCCAGGAGCCTGAACGGAATGAGCGTGCATTCAGTATAGTTTATAGTCTGTGTTCATGGATAAAAGGCTGAGTAGAGTTCATTCATATCACTTATGTCTAAGGCCTCTTTCACACTAGCGGCAGCACGGATCCGGCAGATGAAGGGTGCCGCCGGATCCGTGCTGCCGCAGGGACATTTGTGGGGTCGGAACCGTGCTCCGGCCCCACACATGTCACACAGTACATACACACAGACATATACACATACATACTTACATGCTCCCGACAGGTCTCCACAGCGCAGGAGGAGCAGGATGGCGCACACATAGGACGATTCCCCACATCGCCCTCTGCTGGACGCCGGTTGGAATCGTCCTATGTGTGCGCCGTCCTGCTCCTCCTGCGCTGTGGAAACCTGCCGGGAGCATGTAAGTATGTATTTGTATGTGTATATGTCTGTGTATGTTTATCTGTATGTATGTATGTATGCAGGTGACCGATCCGTCATGAAAGTCAATGGAAGATGGATCCGTTTACTGAGTGTGTCACACTGAACGGATCCGTCCCGATTGACTTTCATTTGGGGTCATGACGGATCCGTCTCGGTCCGGATGCCTGGACCGGAGAGCAAACCGCAGCATGATCCAGTTTGCTCTCCGGTCTGAAGACGGAACGGAATGCTTTCAGGAGCATTCCGTTGTCTTCAGTTCAGTTTTGTCCCCATTGACAATGAATGGGGACAAAACTGAAGCATTTTATTCCGGTATTGAGCCCCTATGACGGAACTCAATGCCGGAATTATAAAACGCTAGTGTGAAAGTAGCCTAAGTCGTCAAAACTGAAGCGACGAAGCCGATTCAATGGAATGGACAAGTCACGCAATGGACAAGTGAATTATCATGAAAAAGTTGCTGTATTCCACCTGGGGTCTCTGGAACAGGGGAGAGATCTTTCTTCCTGGTGTCATTTGCTGCCCCGTCCCTGCTGCAGGAAATAAAGATTTTTATCCTCCTTTAATTGAGTCCTGCACCCTGGAGTTTTTTTGAGCCTGCTATCATGTAAAAGCTAAGATTTTGGTATGTAATATGACACCAAGCTCTAGAAATAAAGGTGAGTCAGACAAAACTCACTAAAAATTTGTACCAAAAATCAGAGCAGTTTTCACATTGATTCTTAAAGGGGTTTACTGAGATTTTTATACTGATGTCCTATCCTCAGGACCCATGCTGATCAGCTGTTTTGAAAAGGCACCAACGTTCCTGTGAGCACCCGGGCCTTCTCTCTGCTTTTCCTAGGCCAAGTGATTACATGTTCATGTTTCAAGTGGTCTAGGAGCCGCTAAGCCTCATAGAAGTGGATGGAGCTGCGATACCAATCACACCCACTATACAATGTACGGCACTGTGCTTGGTGAGCAGGGAGAAGGCAGCTTTGCTCACAGGACCGCCAGTGACTTCTCAAACAGCTGAGCGGCGGGAGTCCTGGGTGTCGGACCTCCATCCTGAAGATAGATAATCAGTATACAAATCTTGGAAAACCCTTTGATTGCATGGTTTGTGAGTGCATGGCCATTACAGGGACTAGGCAGTGCTATGATGTTGATTACTTTTCCTCAGGACAGGCCATGAATATCAGATTGGTGGGGGTTCAACTTCTGGTTCCCTGACAATCAGCTGTTTGAAGGAGTATTTTTTTAATTGGGAAATTTTGAAGAGGAAGCAACACTCACCCGTGTGTCACTGCCCCTTTAAACAGTTGATCAGTGAGGGTGCTGGAAATTTAACCCTAGCTGATCTGCTATTCATGGCCTGTCCTAAGGATAGGTCATCAGTATCATAGCACTGCACAGTCCCTTTTAACTATGAATTCAGAACCTGCACTTTGTTTTTCCATAGCACCTTCACCATAATATTTGGCCATATACTGGCTGCTACATGTGGACTCAATCATATTCTAGTCATGTTCTGATTTATTACATATTTCCTTGGCAATTAAAGGGTGAAAGTGAGAAAAGGATAAGAAAAAAGTCTATTTTACAGTTTCTTAAAGGGCCCATACACAGGTGAAAAGACAGACAGCAGTCCATATGGATATACATTCCTAACAACACATGGAAATGTCCACTGATGAATCACGTTTTCTTTTGTATCATGTGGATGCGTGTGCATCTTTTATCTGGGATACAGTTGGCACCAGGAAGATGCATTATGGCAAGACGACAAGCTGGCGGTTATCCAGGTAATGAAAATGATGACCCATCCTCGGGATAGGTCATCATTATCACATCAGTGGAGGTTCGATTCCCAACACCCTGCATATCAGGTTTTCCAGGGGACTGCCGTGCTCACTGGAGCTTTGGTGATCACAGTGTGCTCCTAGCAGCTCGCCAAGCACAGGGCCGTACATCATATAGTATTGTGGACAGGCAGAGTTGTTACTGTTTTAGATAGAAAGGGTAATACCGTATGTGATGAGTCGAGAAAGGTCAAGATGAAGAGGCTCACCTTGTGTGGTTGTGCTAATCGTAGGCACAACACTAGAGTAGGCTTAATCAAGTATCCACTGGAGGTCCAGTAAACGGTGATGGTGCTGCAGCCAGGAGCTGAAGATTCTTCTTATCGGAGATGCCTGATATCCCCAAGAAGATAACGTATTTTTGGAAGCGTGTTTTTCCTCCCAAGAACACGATCACAAGTAGATTCCTTTATATGACGGAAGTCCTTTATTGCAGTAAAACAACGCGTTTCAGGAATACAATCCCCTTCATCAGGTTATATAACACATACATAGACAACTAGCCTTTATATACATACAAAACAAATGCCCAAAAAAAGCCAAACAAAGGTTGGGGCGGAGCCAGGGGAGTACGAGAGGGTCCCCATGTGGCGGAATATGACAGATCAAATTAATATTGGATGGGGACAAATATAGATAATGTCAGAATACATTGGTGGTTGCAGTGGTTTGGGGCAAAAGCGAGGGTTCTAATATAAGCAGGGGAATTTCAGTCAGCACATCCCAGGGCGCAGGTGCACGTTGCTATGGCTAAATGCACAAGGAAAGGAAAATACATATAATGCAACGGCATTGTATCTAATATAAGCTAGTTACCTGAAGTGTCGGGGTGATCGTTCTGTTGTTTGCGGGTCACGTGACCGGGCTCCCGATTACATTACCTGCGCTGATACTGCAGATCGTCCCGCTGCTAGACAACAGGACTAAGGGGGCGCTGGCTGGAAGGAGCATCCCTGATCACAAGGAGATTGAAGTGTCCTGTTGCCTGGGAACCGGGCGCTCCAGGAGGACGTGAGGGGAGCCGGCAACACTAGGAGGACGCGCTGAAAGCGCGAGCGACGTGGCCAATATAGGATTGGAACCTGGGGAAAGGGGGAGGAGAAGAATAAGGGATGATTAATATAATATATAAAGCTGAGTGTGTGTGTGTGTCTGTGTGTATGTCCGCTAAAGGAATCCGCACCGCTGCAGCTACAATCACAAAATTTGGCACACATGTACATCACAGTGTCCGGGAAGGTTTTAGAACAGTTTTCAACACTCTAGGACGTACCGTTCCTGAGATATTCCCAAAAAATGCATTAGCCAATAGTAGCCTGGTGACATGACCCTTATCAGCCAATAGAAGCTCACAGGCACACATCAGGTTACTATGACAACCTAGTCAGTTCACTGCTTTAGGTCTGCATTAAAGAGGCAGAGCACTGCGGATGACAATGGTAAATGGGTATTCCCGGTTACCATAACTATAACTTATGTTTTAGACTAACTCATCATCAATCATTACCTCATATAATGTAAATTTTACATATTTACTGTTCAGTAGTAATAAAAGATGTTTTCTTCCACTGCTACCCACCTTCCTCCTAAATCAGGCATCGACCTATAATTCCGGCCACAGTCAAAAGAAGGACTTAAAAGCACCACCCCCAGATCCCACAGTCACGCCCCTGACTCAGTCAGGCCACGCCCCTTCCATGCTGCATTTGACCGGGATTAAAAATATTGGTAAAAATCACCTTCTGTCAGCTGCAGGGATGGGGGAAGGGTGACTTTCTCCCTGCAGCTCATTGCTCAGACTGCACAGTGCTGCTGCTGAGAGTGCTGCTGCTGTGTCCATCCAGGCCCTGCGCATGACAGAGGACAGGGAGTCTGAAAGCCAGACCGTCCAGCCTAAAACAAGACCTCTGGCCACCCTAGGGGCAGGCTGATGTTAGGGTGGCCAGATGTCCGGCTTTAGGCTGGACAGTCCAGTTTTCTGGCTACCTGTTCTCCGTCCGACACAGTGCCTGGACAGACACAGGCATGTCCACCCTTTCAGTAGCTCACACTCAGACAGCTTCTCCTCCATGTCTTCAAGGAGCCAGGGGGGCATGGCCTCATGTTTAGTGATGTGTCTTCATGGGAACTGGGGGCGCTGTTTCACGTTTGGGGGAATGGCCGGTGAGGTCTGGCTTTCTGGGGTGAAGACAGTGGCCACTCTAGCTGCTGTGGAGGTCACAGTTAAAGGGGGCGGGCTTCTGTAGAGGTCACTGTTAAAGGGGTGGGCAGCTGTAGAGGTCACTGTTAAAGGGGCAGGCACTGTAGAGGGCACTCTCGATATCTTTTAACGACACACACACACAAACAGTAAAAGAAATAAATTAAATATACCCGGGCAAAGCCGGGTCCTTCAGCTAGTATAATATAAAGTAGGAAATGTTGCATACATAAATGAATAAATAAAAATATGAATATAAAGCATGATGATTTAATATGATATATTACATACATAAATGAATGAATAAGTAAGAATACAAATATGAACGCATGGAGAATGAGTACATGGATGTGAAAGGCATAATGAATGGTGATTAAGATGTGGGGAAGGATCCAATATGGGCATAATGATAATGGACATAAAATGATGTAAAATGATAATGGGCAAAAGGGATACAACATCATATACACATAATAACAGATCAAAGAATAAAAACATTTGAAGTAAAAAACAATTGCACAATTACCCTTGGGTCTATAAAAATAAAAGCAAATGAATAAATGGATAGTAATAATAAAAATATAAATAAATTCCATAAAAAAACGGCCAATAGACAGTGTTCTTAAAGGTTGATTTCAAAGGCTTCATTGAGGCTATAAGGGCTCAGACAATTCAGTTTATAGATCCAATACATTTCTTGTCTTTTTATTGTCTGAAGGGAATTGCCACAGTTGTGATTGATCTGCTCGATGGGTATAAGAGTGAAGCTGGTAAAGAGGCCCTGTTGGTATTCTGTGGCTTGAGACGCTATTTAACAGGTATTGATGCTTATTCAGCCTATTTCGTAGCGTCTGAATGGTGTGCCCCACATACTGTAGGCCGCATGGGCACTCTAATAGGTAAACAACGTTCTTGGATCCACAATCCAGATGTTCTCTGATTGTAGAGTCCTCTATATTGTGCCAACTGGAGAAGGACGTGGATACACGAATGGACAGGCAGCATAGGCATTTGGGTTGGTTGCATCAGAAGCTTCCAGAAGGTTGAAGAATAGGGGCTCTTGGACAACCCGTGATGGCCTGTGGGTGGGGTCGCAGCTTACTAGGGGTTAGCAGATTTTTTAGAGTTTTCTAGAGTAGATCGCATCTAAGAACGTCCCAATTTTTTAGCAGAATGCCCCTCATCGCATTATGGTTACTATTGAAGGTGGTAATAAAACTGATGGTCCTGGCGATATTATGTTCATTCTCTGTGTCTTTTTTTCTGTTTCCCACTAGGCAATCATTTTGGGATAGGGTTTTGGGTCTATTGAAGGCTGCCTCCACTGTTTTAGTTGGATACCCTTTCTGAAGGAATGGCCAACCATTTTTCATCTGGAGGCCGCACTAGACATGGAATAAATTTTGCGGGCCAGAACCAGGTAGCATTGGCAGAAAGAAATTCAATCATTAAAAAGGAAATTATTCTACTAATTTAGATAACACAGTATTAGAAAGAAATCAACCAGAAATAATTTCTGAACTCACTATTTGATGTAATTTCTAGAGATGAGCGAACGTGCTCGTAACGAGCACTGTAGCGCTCGGCTCCCATGCGAGCGCAGGGGAGCCGAGCCCTACAGTGCTCGTTACGAGCACGTTCGCTCATCTCTAGTCATTTCATTAATGTGACATCTGCAGATGTTTTCCAGAAACCAGTTTTGAAATGTTTGGATCAAAGTTTGTCACGGTGATTCTCAGCATAGAATGCATTTTTCGCCTCATAAGACGCACCTAGGTTTTAGAGGAGGACAATAAGAAAAAAAAACCCAATAAGACCTCAGATCAGACCCCAATTTTGCTAACCCCCAATCAGATCTCAGATAAGAGTCCCATGCCTCTCTCAGCCCTCAAATGCCTCTTTTAGCTCCCAAATGCCTCTATCAGCCAGCCCCCAATGCCTCTTTTAGCCCCCAATGAGTCTTTTAGCCCCCAATGCCTCTATCAGCCCCAAATGCCTTTTAGCCTCCAGTGCCTCTATCAGCCCCCAAATGCCTCCATCAGCCCCCAAATGCCTTTTAGCCCCCCAAGTGCCTCCATCAGCCACCAAATGCCTCCATCAGAAACCAAATGCTTACATCAGCCCCCAAATGCCCCCATCGACCCCCAATTGCCACCTTCAGCCCCCCGAATGCCTCCATCAGCCCCCCAATTGCCTCCTTCAGCCCCCCAAATGCCCACCGCTTCCTTGTCCTCTGGTGCTAATGAGCGCTTCCATGACACGGCTTCGCGGGCCGCATCTGGCTCGCGGGCCGTAGGTTGGGCATCACTGTCTTACGGGAATCTTTTTATGGGGGCTTTTGAGGAACACTTCATTTATCAATCTAATTTTTGTTCTGAGAACATCATTCTGTACAAACGTTATATTGATGACCTGATACTAATTTGGAACGGGGAGTCTGCCTCCATAGACAATTTTATTAATTATCTCAACAGTTCGGACTGGGGTATAACATTGTCAGGCATATACCATCAGTCCAGAGTCGAATACTTGGATCAACATAGAAACACGCGCTTATTTTTAAAAAAGTGGACTATAACAGCTACTTGGAGTACTCCAGCTCCCATCACAAAAAATGGAAGACTAATATACCATTTAGTCAATTCAGAAGAATAAGACGTAGTTGCACCCTAGATTCCGATTTTATTTCTCAGAGCGAAACCATCCGTAAGAGATTCCTTCAGAAAGGGTATCCAACTAAAATAGTGGAGGCAGTCTTCAATAGAGCCAAAACCCTATCCCAAAGTGATTGCCTAGTAGGAAACAGGAAGAAAGACACAGAGAACGAACATAATATCGCCAGGACCATCAGTTTTATTGCCACCTTCAATAGTAACCATAATGCGATCAGGGGCATTCTCCTAAAACATTGCGACGCTCTTAGATGTGATCCCGTAATAGGAAAGAAATTACCTATTCGTCCACCTCTCGTCTTCAGGAGAGCTAAAACTCTGAAAATAAAACTAAAACTAAACTAAAAATCTGCTAGCCCCTGGTAAGCTGCGACCCCACCCACAGGCCATCACGGGTTGTCCAAAAGCCTCTATTCTTCAACCTTCTGGAAGCTTCCGCTGCAAACAAACTCAAATGCCTATACTGCCTGTCCATTCGTGAGAGAGATAGCTCGCGCTCTGGTTTTTGGCTCCAGGGTGTGCCCTAATACTGGGGGTACTTACCGACTGCCACAGGACCACTCACTGGGCGAAATGACCAAGAAAAGAGACCAGAAAGGCCTAGAGAGAGAAATCCAAGATGGCGCCCGAGCGGCCACGCTGAGCAGATCGAACCGCTCAGCCTCAGTACAACAGGCAGCGGCAGCTAAGCTGAGGAAATATGCACGTGCAGACCCAGTGGACATGGAAGCAAAAGCATCCCGCCGTAGACTTCTTCAAGTGGGAGAGGAGGAATCGGACATGGACTGGGCTGATTTGCCATGTACTGGGAGGGAAATCAATATGTCCGGTGGAGATATGAGAGATAGGCCCAGGGGGGCTCCCCAAGACTCCGAATCGGATGAACCAACTTTGAAAGATGTTATAAGGGCTATAACTAGATGTCGAAGATCACTCTCAACTCTAAACATGCAGGTGGGGGGCATAAAAGAGGACATTGCTATAGTACGCCATGATCTCAAAAAGTTGGCGGAACGCACAACAGCTCTGGAAGATAGGGTGGGGGATATGGAGGATGCTATACCCCCGATGCAAAGAGATGTGGGGGAGCACGGCAGAAGAATTGATGCAATTGCTGCTAAACAGGATGATCTTCAGAATCGGCTTCGCCGAAATAATGTTAGAGCTGTTGGAATACCAGAAAGAGATGAAGGGCCAAATCCCACGGAAGTTTTTGAAAAGTGGCTAAAAGATATTTTTGGAGTGGATGCCCTGAACCCTTTATTTGCTGTAGAGAGAGCCCACAGAGTTTCAACAAGACCATTACCCCCAGGGAGCCCTCCCAGACCTGTCCTAATGAAGATTCTTCATTATAGAGACCGGGACATTATTTTGCGCTTAGCCCGAGATAAGCCTGATTTATCTTTTAATGGCCAAAATGTGTCGCTGTTCCCAGATTACTCTCTAGAAGTACAGAAAAGGAGAGCGCGCCTTCTTGATATAAAAAGGCGACTGTGGAACCTTAAGATACCGTATTCAATGATGTACCCAGCCAAACTCAGAGTTGTAGCTGTGGGATCCACACACTTTGAAGATCTGAAGGAGACGATGAGATGAATGGATCGCAACGAGAATCAACTGAGAGGGGAAGTTGCTCAAGACCAGTGACTGGTTTCGTAAGCTATCTTTATGGTGGACTAATCCTGTGAAGGCAGTAATCAGATAGCCTTCTTCATCTCACTTCCTTTTATTCTAGATGTTTACTTCTAGTTGAGCCTAAATGGTACATTGGAACTGGTATAGGGATGCTTTGTGATAATTATTAAGAATGTATCTCACAATTCGCAGGAGACAGATGATTCATCATTTTAATGGTTTGTTCAAGGGGGTTGAAGAGCTCTGAGAAAAGAGGTATAATTTAAGTCTGGGGCGGACTGGGAACTTAAAGTGGCCCTGTAAAAAATACTAAACGTGGCCCCGTTTTGTAGTCGGGTACAAATTGACATAAGGCAGGGCCAGCAATCCCATATTGCGCCACATTATACTACCCCAACAGAGCCAAATTCCACAGTCCATCCTAAAAAACTTGCCAGCAGCACAAAATACATCCCCAAACTTCCACTAGTTGGCCATGAGGAGGGCCCAGGCAGCCCCCTGGGCATCGGCCCACCAGGAAATTTCCCTGTAAGGTCTATGGCCAATCCACCCCTGATTTAAAGGGGTTGTCCGGGTTCAGAGAAGAACCCGGACATACCTGCAATTTCACCCAGGCAGCCCGCCTGAAGAGGGCATCGGAGCATCCTATGCTCCGATGCCCTCCTTTGCCCTGCGCTAATTAGCGCAGGGCAAAGGAATTTCGCCGGGTTCCGGTGACGTACCGGTCCCTGCCGGGCAGAGGCTTCCGCCCGGCAGTGAGTCGGTGACGTCATCGGCGCTGATGGACAGGCTTCAGCGCTGCCCTAGCCAGTAAAACGGCTAGGGCAGCGCTAAAGCCGGCCCATTAAGGCCGGTGACGTCACCGAACTCACTGCCGGGCGGAAGTACCCGCCCGGCAGCGAGTATTTACAAAACAAGAGACCTTGCCCTGCGCGATCTAGCGCAGGGCAAGGGGGGGGCATCGGAGCATGAGATGCTCCGATGTCCTCTTCAGGCAGGCTGCCTGGGTGAAATTGCAGGTATGTCCGGGTTCTTCTCTGAACCCGGACAACCCCTTTAAGTTTATCTGTTCGTGATACTTTTTATCATGCAGCAAGCAGGTTTAGTTTTATATATCTGTGTTACGTTCACTCAAAGGGGTAACTCCTGCTGACAAGGAGAAGTTTAATCCACGGGCTCTGGGATAACAACTGGAGTGTTTTAGTGGAAACTTGTCGGGAGGGTAAAATATGTTCAGGGGCAAAGGGAAGAGTTATAGGTTTGGGGAGGGAAGGGAAAGGGTTTGTATATTATTTATGTCTAATATTATATGCAATACATATATGTGCGCTTGGTGGCATGCTTATCCGGTTCTACTAACATTATCGGGGTGGGGCAATACAGGCGGTGACCCTGGAGCATTGTTGGAGCATGAGCAATATAAGGATCTAGCCCTCACGGGCATCAAGTCATATGGCTGATCAAGTACGATATATCAGCTGGAATGTGCGGGGTCTGAAAGACCCTAGTAAACGGCGAGCTATATGGGATAACATTAAAACGCACCAACCAGCTATATGGTGCGTACAGGAAACGCATTTAGTAGCTGAACAGGTCCGATTGGTCTCCATGACATGGGTGGGTAGTGGGTATCACTCAACTTATTCCACATACGCTCGGGGAGTAAGAATACTGATTCACCGTTCCATAGCATTCCAGTGCATGGCCTTGGAGGGATGCTATGTGTGTTTGCATGGGAAAATATTTAACACAGAATGTGTAATAGTGGGAATATACTGTATATACCACCTCCATATTCCTCGAGCGTCTTGCACAGGGTTCTGCAGTTTATTACCAAACGTCCGGTTGTCCCAGTATTAGTAATGGGTGACTTTAATATGGGGCCGTGTCCCAGACTTGATAGGTTTAGCCCTGCGGGGCATACTTTAACATCTGACAGGACTGGTTTGGCTAGATTGCTGGAAGAGGCTTCCCTTATGGACTTCTGGCGTTTGCGGATTTACATCAGTTTTCATCCTGCTCCAGCACGTATAGATCGCTATCAAGAATTGATTTATTTGTAGGAAATTATAAAATGGGATACCTTGTACAGGATGTCAAGTACTTACCCAGACGTCTATCTGATAATTCCCCGGTGTTGCTGACAGTCAATTAACTGCCTATTAGGCAAAGAGGACATGTATTATGGAGATTTAATCCCTTTTGGCTACAGGTAGTGGAGGATATAGCAGGGATACAATACAAAATGCAGGAGTTCTTTGACATCAATAAGGGTGCGGCCAGGGCCGGCCTTTGGGGTGTGCGACCCGTGTGGTTGCACAGGGCGCTTCACTCCCGGCCAGTAAGGGCGCCCCTTAATGGCCCAGCCTGCTCCTGTACAGCATCTTGTGCCCCCCCCTCAGACCTCAGATCAGCCCACCCAGCCACTTTAAAAAAAACATACTTACCTGTCCTGCGCTGCCGCTGCCATCAGGTTCCGCGCTCCACTGTCTTCCCTGCCGGCGCACACTATGACCTGGTGAGCAAATCAGACAGATTGGGGTATGTCTTGAGAAACCGCTGAACTATTAGATTGAACACGTGGGCCAGGCATGGCACATGTGTCAGTCTGCCGAGTTGCAGAGCCGCCACCAGGCTACGCCCGTTGTCACACACAACCATGCCTGGCTTGAGGTTCAGCAGTGCCAGCCACAGATCGGTCTGCGCCGTGATGCCCTGTAACAGCTCTTGGGCGGTGTGCCTTTTGTCACCTAAGCTCAGCAGTTTGAGCACCGCCTGCTGGCGCTTACCCACGGCACTGCTGCTGCGCCTAGAGCTACCGACTGAAGGCGCCGTGCCCACGGATGGTAATTCGGAGGTGGAGGAGGAGGAGGAGGAGGGGTCGGAGGAGGAGGCATAGTATGTCTGAGAGACCGTGACCGAGGTAGGCCCCGCAATCCTCGGTGTGGGCAGTACATGAGCGGCCCCAGGGTCAGTCTCGGTCCCAGCCTCCACCAAGTTAACCCAATGTGCCGTCAGTGAGATATAGTGTCCCTGCCCGGCAGCACTTGTCCACGTGTCCGTGGTTAGGTGGACCTTCTCAGAAACAGCGTTGGTCAGGGCACGGATGATGTTCTCTGACACGTGCTGGTGTAGGGCTGGGACGGCACATCGGGAAAAATAGTGGCGGCTGGGGACCGAATACTGTGGGGCAGCCACCGCCATGAGATTGCGAAAGGCCTCGGTCTCTACCAGCCTATAGGGCAGCATCTCCAGGCTCAGCAATTTGGAGATGTGGACGTTGAGGGCATGTGGGTGGGTGGAACTGTATTTCCTCTTGCGCTCCAGCGTCTGCTGTAAAGACAGCTAAACGCTGCGCTGGGACACGTTGGTGGACACTGTGGAGGATCGTGGAGGCGAAGGTGTGGTTTTCCGGCGGGAGTTGCTCGTGCCGGGGTCCTGGGCAGGGGGTTGACTAGCAGAGGCAGCGAGTGACACAGGGGAAGGAGCAGTGGTGTGACCCGCAGGAGGTGGTGAACGGCCTTGGTTCCATTGAGTGGGGTGTTTAGCACTCATATGCCTGCTCATGCTGGTGGTGGTTAGGCTAGTAGTGGTGGCACCCCTGCTGATCCTGGTGTGGCACAGGTTGCACACCACAGTCCGTCGGTCATCCTCACTTTCTTTAAAGAACCTCCAGACTTGCGAACATCTAGGCCTCGCCACGGGAGCTTCACTACGTGAAACAGTTGCTGCTGATGCACCAGCTCTGGTCCTGCTTCTCCCTCTGGCCACACCACTGCCTCTTCCAACCTGTTCTGGTGCAGCACTCGCCTCCGCCTCAGAAGCACTGTCTTCACTCGGCTTATCAACCCAGCTTGGGTCAGTCACCTCGTCATCCTCCGATTCCTCAGTCTGCTCCCCCCTTGGACTTCCTGCTCTGACAACAACTTCACCACTGTCTGACAACCGTGTCTCCTCATCGTCCGACACCTCTTTACAAACTTCTTCCACTAACTCAACATTGTCATCATCATCATCATCACCCACAGACTGCGACAGTTGGAAAACTTGGGCATCGGGAACGAGGTCAGCAGCAACCTGAGAAGTGGTTTGTGACTCTGGGAAGGGTCCAGAAAACAGTTCCTGAGAGTATGCCGGATCGCATTCCAAATTTTCCTGGGAGGGGGCAGACTGGGGGGAAGGAGGTTGAGGTGGAGGAGCCAGAGTCATTTTCTCTGATGAATCCTCTTTTCGATTGTTTGGGACATCTGGAAAACAGCTTATTCGGAGAAGACGAGGTGAGCGCTACCACCAGTCTTGTCTCATGCCAACTGTAAAGCATCCTGAAACCATTCATGTGTGGGGTTGCTTCTCAGCCAAGGGAATCGGCTCTCTCACAGTCTTGCCTAAAAACACAGCCATGAATAAAGAATGGTACCAGAATGTCCTCCGAGGTCAACTTCTCCCAACTGTCCAAGAGCAGTTTGGCGATCAACAATGCCTTTTCCAGCATGATGGAGCACCTTGCCATAAAGCAAAGGTGATAAGTAAATGGCTCAGGGAACAAAACAGAGATTTTGGGTCCATGACCTGGAAACTCCCCAGATCTTAATCCCATTGAGAACTTGTGGTCAATCATCAAGAGACGGGTGGACAAACAAAAACCTACAAATTCTGACAAAATGCAAGCATTGATTGTGCAAGAATGGACTGCTATCAGTCAGGATTTGGTCCAGAAGTTGATTGAGAGCATGCCAGGGAGAATTGCAGAGGTCCTGAAGAAGAAGGGTCAACACTGCAAATATTGACTTGCTGCATTAACTCATTCTAACTGTCAATATAAGCTTTTGTTACTCATAATATGATTGCAATTATATTTCTGTATGTGATAAAAACATCTGACAAACACACATAAAAACCAGAGGGCAGCAGATCATGTGAAAATATAATATTTTTGTCATTCTCAAAACTTTTGGCCATGACTGTACACTCTATTTATAGCTCTATACTGTATGACGTTAGTACTGTCACTATATTTTTCTCTATGGGATAATGGAGATGGGATGGCACACATAGTTCTTTAAGTAAATATATATATAAATGGGGGGGGGGGGCGCCGAGAGAAAGTTTCGCACAGGGCGCCATCTACCCTAAGGCCGGCCCTGGGTACGGCCTCTAAGTTGGTTATTTGGGAGACGGCTAAAGTGTACCTCAGAGGACTTCTGATAGCTGAAGTCAATAGAACAGAAAACAAAACGAAGGCTATTGCTAGAAAACTAGAATTGCAGTCACAGAGAGCTGAGGGTGATTATTTGGCTTATCCGTCAGAGGAGAAAGCCAAGGACTAGCAAATAGCTCAAAAGCGTCTAGATGAGCAATTATTAATTTTAGCGGATAACAAAAGGTTTTTTCAAAAACAAAAATACTATGAAGAAGTAGAGAGGGCGGTGCGTTTATTAGCCATGATGTCTAGACTTCAACAAGATACCACATATGTGGCAGCTTTGAAATCAGACACAGGAGAGTTATGTACCCAGCCTGAGGAGGTGTTACGGATATTTAGTTTGTTCCATTCTTCTCTATACCTGTCTAAAACTATCCCCACCGTAGAGGAACTTAACTCATCTTTAACACCTCTCCCTCTGCAGAAGTTGAGTGCAGAACAAAAAGTGATACTAGATGCCCCATTCAGGCTTCCAGAATTGGAAGAAGCTTTGAAAACAATGTCTAATAATAAATCCCCAGGGGTAGATGTTCTTCCCTCGGAATTGTTTAATACTTATAAATCTGCACTTTTGCCACATTTGCTTGAAGTGTATGAGGAGACATATGAAAACGGGAAACTGCCATAATTTATGAACCAAGCTATAATAGTGGTTCTGTCTAAAGCGGGGAAAGATTTATTACAAGCTGAGTCATACAGACCTATTTCGCTGCTAACGGTGGACGTGAAGTTGCTTGCAAAAGTGCTAGCCAATAGATTATCTACTGTGATTACACACATAATTCACTCAGATCAGGCAGGTTTTATGCCAAATATGTCCACTGCGGTTAATATACGGAGACTGTTTTTGAATATACAGGCAGGTCAGGTCCACGCCTCGGATGCAGCCGTCACATCCCTAGATGCGGCCAAGGCGTTCGACAGCGTGGAATGGTGCTATCTATGGGCAGTCTTGTGCAGAATGGGTTTTTGGGGAAAAATATATTTCATGGATACAACTGCTCTATTCAGCTCCTACAGTGCAGATTAGGGCCAATGGTATGCTCTCTGACTCCTTCCCTCTTTTTAGAGGAACTAGACAGGGGTGTCCTTTATCGCCTCTATTATTCGCGATAGCGATAGAGCCTCTGGCAGCTGCCCTTCGGTCAGCAGACTCAGTGAAAGGGTTCACCTATGGGAGAATACAAGAAAAGGTGGCACTTTATGCCGACGACCTATTACTATTCTTGGAGGAGTGGAAGCAATCCTTTTCACAAGCCATGTCAATTATTGATTTCTTTGGTACTCTGTCAGGCTTACGCATGAACTGGTCCAAATCTGCACTCATGCTACTTGGGAATGGAGGGGAGACATCGGGAGTGTCGAATGTAAACCTGCAGATAGTTAAAGAATTAAATACCTGGGAATCAAAGTAACACCAAATGTTAGGGACTATGAATGCTTAAACAGCCTCTGCTGAATGCCTTTCAACGTAAGGTGCAGATATGGGTCAAATTACCTCCGTCGTTGATTGGGAGAATAAATCTTGTTAAAATGATCCTAATGCCACAATTTCTGTATGTGCTCCACAACGCTCCAGGGTGGATACCTCTTAGGCTTTTTCATAAAGTTAATGCGATCTTTAGGGATCTTATTTTGAGGAGAGGTATTCCCCGTATAAAACTGGAAACGCTGCAAAGAGCCAAATCAGATGGTGGACTTGCAGTCCCCAACACCTGGCTGTATTATTTGGCGACCCAACTTCAACATATTAGAGGATGGAGAGATTCAGCACATCTAAACAAAACAGGGCAAATAGTACAGTCTTTATTAAAATCTAGTTACCTATTGGAGGCTTTAGAAGATGGTTCCTTTCTTACCAAAAGTACTGTGTACCCTCTCCTGTATACTATACACAAAGTTTGGTGGAAAGTAAGATTGGTGGCAGGGATTGAGGGTTATTCTGCCTATATACCCATTTGGCCAAGCTACATGTATCCGGAGTTTCAAAAGATCCAGAGATATCCAATATGTAAGGAAAAGGGTATAATTTATATCAGACAACTATATTGTGAGGGTGTTCTTAAAACGTTCTCACAATTGCAACAAGAATATAAGTTACCTGGTTCTTCCAATACTTACAGGTGAGACATGCCATACAAATACAGGAAAAAGCGATCAAGGTAGAGCCAGCGACTCATAGCTCAATAATTGAATTAACTAGAACGCATGGTGGCACTGGGGGTATAATATCCCTGCACTATAATTAACTGCTGGACAAACAACACAAAAAAAACCCTCTAACCTTATTGGAAAAGTGGAGATCAGATGTACCAGATTTGACAGAGGAACAGTGGTCTGAAATATTAAAAAACTTCACAGATATTGCAGTTAGCGAAGCACAAAGGGTCTCACAAGTTCATCTTATTCATAGAGTTTATAGAACTCCAAAACAGTTAAAAAAATAGGGTACAGGCAAGATGATAATTGTCCGAGATGTGCTGCACCCTCCACCGGATTAATCCACTTAATGTGGAATTGTCCCCGCTTAAGGAGGTATTGGATGGAGGTGGTTGAGTTAGTTAATGAGGTGTTTTCAGTTCGGTTGGAGACAACTATATGTGTGTGTATACTGGGGTGCATTGAGTCGCTGGATGTTACAGGGGGCATCGGTTGGCCATCATACGGCTAATGTATCAGGCTCGTAAGCTCATAGCTTTTCATTGGATAGATCAGGATCCCCCCACTATCCAAGAGTTTAAGGTGAGAGTAAGGCACTTACTAAAAATGGAAAAATATGTCTATAAAAAGCGAGGAAACATTAAAAATTTTTTAAAGATTTGGAGCTGCTGGATAGAAAAAGATATATGAGGATCGTATTAGGGTGGTAAAACTCAGCTGTGGGAACTTGGTGCCTGATAGGGTGACCAATGGAAGGGGATGGGTAGCCGATGCCCCACGATTGATACTCAATGAAGACTAATGCACTTTTCTGCTACTGTTTGATGATATGGTGTATTGGTGTAGTGGAAGAATAATAGACTCCACAACAACTTTATATGTATCACAACAACCTTTAAAGGGGTTCTCCGAGTTATATATATTGATGACCTATCCTCAGGATAGGTCATCAATATCAGATCGGCCGGGTCCGACACCCCGCAACCCCGCTGATCATCTGTTTGAAGAGGAGGCGCGCGCCGTATCAGCGCTGCTTCCTCTTCACTGTTTACATGCTGGCCGACATGGGGGTAGTGGTGAGTAGGTGTAATTACACCTAACCACCCCATTCATTTCTAGGGGAAGAATCGCTTCCATAGACTTGTATAGGAGTGATTCTTCCCATAGAAATGAATGGGGTGGTTAGGTGTAATTACACCTACTCACCACTACCCCGTTACGGCCAGAATGTAAACAGTGAAAAGGATGCAGCGCTGATACGGCGCGCGCCTCCCCTTCAAACAGCTGATCGGTGGAGGTACCGGGTGTCGGACCCCGCCGATCTGATATTGATGACCTATCCTGAGGATAGGTCATCAATATATATAACTCGGAAAACCCCTTTAAGAACGCTGTCTATTGGCCAATTTTTTATTAAATTTATTTATAATATTTTTATTATTACTATCCATTTATCTATTTATGTATTTGCTTTTATTTTTTATGGACCCAGGGGTAATTGTGCGATTGTTTTTTATTCTTTGATCTGTTATTATGTGTATATGATGTTGTATCCCTTTTGCCCATTATCATTTTACATCATTTTATGTCCATTATCATTATGCCCATATTGGATCCTTCCCCACATCTTAATCACCATTCATTATGCCTTTCACATCCATGTACTCATTCTCCATGCATTCATATTTCTATTCTTACTTATTTATATTTGTATTCAATCATTTATGTAATATATTAAATCATCATGCTTTATATTCATATTTTTATTCGTATTTATTCATATTTTTATTTATTCATTTATGTATGCAACATTTCCCGCTTCATATTATATTAATCATCCCTTATTCTTTTCCTCCCCCTTTCCCCAGGTTCCAATCCTGGGTATTGGCCACGTCGCTCGCGCTTTCACCGCTTCCTCCTAGTGTTGCCGGTTCCCCTAACGTCCTCCTGGAGCATCCGGTTCCCAGGCAACAGGACGCTTCAATCTCCTTGTGATCGGGGACCCTACTTCCAGAGCTGCAACTAGGCCATGTGATTGATGTAGGGTGATATCACCTGGCCTAGGAAGAGGCCGCAGCACTCACTGAGCCCCCGACCTTTCCTAACAGTTGATACAGGATGGGTCATCAGTATTATTTCCAGGATAACCCCCTTTAAGGACCCAAACTTGCTGCCTTATAGATTTCTATGATGAGAGCTAGGGTCATTAAAACCACAGTTGGGCTGGGACACATGTCCAGAATCCAGACTGTGAATCTGACCTTACTTTGGCAATTGCACCCTCACAAACTGTTCAAAAGTTGTTTGAGGAACATGACAAAGAGTTGAAGGTGTTGACTTCCAAATACCTCAGTTCTTATCCAATCAAGCATCTGGGATGTACTGGAAAATAAGTCTGACACGTTGCAACTTAGAGGACCTCTCCCTGCTCCTGACATGCCTATTTTAATAGCTCCATGCATTCCCCACATACTAACAATTCTGGAACATCTATTCTTATGTCTGTATGTTGTGCCATTCCTTTATTATTTGCACTAGAAGTTATGAATGAATTGCTATTTGCCTTCAGTAAAGGAACAGAGGGGAGGCTGGCTCGGCTATTTCTGTCGGCTACATAGAAATGAGGAGAGGTAACCAGTTGGGGGTGTGTACCTGCACAGACTGACTCTAGCCAATCAGTGCTGCCATGTTCAGACTGTGCAGGTACACCCCAACTGGTTACCTCCCCTCTGTCCCCTTACTGAAGACAAATAGCAATTCATTCATAACTTCTAATGCAAATATTAAAGGAATGGCACAACATAGAGACATAAGAATAGATGTTCCAGAATTGTTAGTACGTGGGGAATGCATGGAGCTATTAAAACAGACATGTCAGGAGTGATGAAAGGTCCTCTTTAAAGGAGTCGTCCCAAGATTTAAACTTATGACCTATCCACAAGATAGGTGATAAGTGTCTTGTCGGAGTGTGTTCTGACCACTTGGACCCCACTGATCACAAAAAACAGGAGTCCTGTCTCCTGAGAATTCAGCATGTGTGCTGGAGCTCTATTCAACTCAATTTGACTGCTGGAAATAACTGAATATTGTACTTTCTCTGGCAGTCCCATAGAGATGATTTGGGTGTCATGTCAGTGCGCATGCTTGACCGCTACTCCATTTGTTCAGTGGGACCCAGGAACCCCATTCTTGTGATTGGTGGGGAGGGATGAGCTCTTAAACCCCCTCCATTCAGATTCTTATTCTTTATTTTGTGGTCTCAAGATTTAGTGTTAACTTCTAGGTGACATACCACAGGTAAAGGTCTTGAGCTGTTTTGGGAGCACTAGGGGTCCTACACAATAATAGGCTGTATCTGCCAGGGTTTTAACCTTTAGGGGTTTTTTTCCCCTCCATTTCCAGTAAAAATCGTTGGAAGTATATAGAAGCACCAGTTTGTTCTGGTGTGTTTTGCTCCCTCTAAAAAGCCATAGAAACCATTAGTTTTTTCCCATACTGCATGCAGTTTTTTTCTAAACAGCTGTGAGAATCATTTTATGGTGTTTTTTGCTCTATAGAAAAGTAAATGTCCAAATGCCAGAAAAAATGCCAAAAGATTCAATATGCTGTGTTTAAATAAAAGAAAATGGCAGACACCCAAAAAACACCAAACACAAAAATGCCTGTGGCAAAAAAAAAAAAAAAGCTTGTGTCATGCATTTCATATTTCCCATAGACTTTCAGCAAACATCTGTAGCTGGTTTTTTATACTGCAAGAAAAAAAAAAGCTGCAAATAAATACCCAAGGTAGATTTCATATACAGCTTTTTCTTTGAAGAAGAAAATGCATTTTTTTAATGTATTTTTTTTAGCTATTTTATAGCCAAAGCTAGACGTGGATCAAGCAGGAAGGAAACCTAGAAATGATTCCTTTTATATTTCTCATTCTTCTGGAATATGATTCTGGCTTTTGCTAAAAAAAAAAAAAAAAAAAAATGACCGCCCTGAGGGCCTCAGAAATTATGGTGCAGATTCCACACTAAAATCGCGTTGTCAAGCGTGTGTTGTCCAACACCCAGTATTTTCAATGGGAGGCCACACTACCATTTGTGCAGCCAGTTGTTTAAAGCCATGACCGCACCAAGAAGGGACATGTCCCTTCTTGCCATGGAGTACAAATAGACATTGCTTCAGCCAGTGGGGCTAATCAATATTGTCTCCTTTGCTGGCTGATTAATCTTTCCATCACATTATACACTGCTCGTTTCCATGGTTGCGACCACCCTGCAATCCATCAGCGGTGGCCATGCATGCATACTATTAAAAAAAAAAAAAAAAAAAGCACCAGCCTATGTGAGATCCCACAGTCCTGGCCACCAGAGAAGCCGGCATTTTTTCCTGTAGTGTGCAAGCACGACCACCACTGATGGCAGGGTGGTTGTAACCATGGAAACGAGCAGCGTAAAGTGTTATGGAAAAATGAATCCAGCCAGCAAAGGAAGCAATATGGACAATCACAATACATTGGTAAGTGCCTTGTATTAAAGGGTTATTCTCATCTTAGACAATGGGGGCATATCGCTAGGTTATGCCCCCATTGTCTTATACGCGCGGGTCCTACCGCTGGGACCCACACCTTTATCGAGAACGGAGCCCCTAAAGTAAAAGAGGGCACACTGCGCATGCACAGCCACCCTCCATTCATTTCTTTGGGGCCGGCGAAAATAGGCGAGCGCTGGCTCGGCTATTTCTGTCGGCTACATAGAAATGAATGGGAGCGGTGGCCACGCATGCCCTGTGCGCTCCCTTTCATTTGTAGGGGAGCAGCGGGGGGAGCTGTGCCTGGTGGTGGCTGGATCCCGGGAGCGCTCCCCCGTCCGATCTTGATATAGGTGCGGATCCCAGTGGTGGGACCCGCACCTATAAGACAATGGGGGCATATCCAATCGAAGAGATGAGAATACCCCTTTAACTTTATTTACATGATAAATGCCATTTGCTGAAGTGAGACAACCCTTTTAAGGGTTGTGTTTTTTAGGCAGTTTTTTGAGATGAAGCCAGAAGAGGGTTGAAAGGGAATTAAAAATATAAATGAAGGACTTACACTTCTTCCTGTTGGATCCACTTCCAGGGGCGGACTGGTAATGTAAAACACCGGGAAGATTCCCGGTGGGCCGATCGCTTTTTACTATGCAGTGGGCCGCCAGGTTAACACTTTGTGGCTGCACATCATAATCAAAGCAAAGCAAGGACTCTGCACTGCAGGCTGCCAATGGCCCTGCTGTGCTGTTATTATCATACACATGATAATGACAGCACAGCAGAGCTTGCAATTCAGAGACCCTGCTGTGCGCTCATTAACATAAGAAAAGCCTGGTACGGCAGCCATCGGAGCTGCGATGTAAGTGTACACACTCACCAGCCCTTTTAATCCAGCGCTACTGCACGGAGCAGGGTGAAGTGAATCAGCAATCCATTAGAATGTCTGGCAGGGAGCGATGCTGCATGGCATTAAAAACAGAGGAAGGTAGCTGGTAACCAGGGACATCCTGCACACGGAAATGCATTGGGAAATGGAGACCTACTAATGGGTGAGACAGGGCAAGAACTAGTGGGGAATCCTGAGTGATCCTTAGTGGTTTAATCACAGTATAGGTAGTAAACAAAACTTATTGGAGGGAACAGCAATCAACTATATATTCATATACAGGCCCTATAGGTGACACAGAGTCCAGTAGAGATCTGGAGAAGGGCCTCTGCTAATCCTAATAAGACACATCTTCTGACACTATGTGGCATATCGTAATACTGAGGTACGGTAATTACTGGGGACACTATAAAGTCACTGCAGGAGGCTCTGTGGGGACATGTTTAATGCTGGAGGCAGTATAAGAGGGCATTAATATTGATGAGGCACTATCAGGGGCAGCACCGGGGGCATTATATGGGCCAGGGGCACTATGAAGTAATGTTTAAAACTGGGGCAGCTTCTGGGGAGGTAAGTTTTGCTCCTGGGGCAGTATTTTGTACTGCACTAGGGTATTTGGTACGTAGTATTGCTAGCCCCACCTACTTTTATTGACCAAGCCTTCTGTCAGTTTGAATCCACCTACAACCTGGGGCCACTTTTTGTATTTTTTTCCAGGGCCACTTTAAGTTTCCAATCCGCCCCTGTCCACTTCTGCATCAAAAACTGCAGCAAAAAGCTGTGTGTGACACCGCCGATAAGTAGATTTCCCTCATCAGTTCCAGAGTACATTAGGTAACTGGAGGTCTCTTGTTGAACTGACCCCATCTATTGCAGACATTTACTACTGTTCCCAGTGTCGGACTGGAGTTTCTTGGGACCAGCAGACAAAAACAAAGATGCTGACCCTACAGGCAAGTGCTTGGTAAAGTGTGGTAAAGAGAATGTAAGAAGATCTGCACTGTGGGGTATGCTATGGTGTGGGCATTGTTTTGTTTCTTTAGATCTAGAATAAAAATGCAAGAAATTGGGCAAGAATGAAAAAGTACTTAACAAATGTATCATTTATCAGTGTCCATAAATAATTGCTCAATGTCACAGGACGGCACACGCAGTGGTTCTCTTCACTTTATAATTAGAACTGCTGACTATGTACAGCATACATTGCAGTATCTACAGGGAAAAGTGGGTTTTCTGTATTACAGCATGCAGTGTAGTTTTCAGGCATGTTATAGAGCAGGAGGAGCTGAGCAGATTGATATATACTGTAGTTTTAAGGGAAAAAGATTCAGTATAACTTGTAATTTAGTCATTTAAAACTCTATTCTTACTATGTTTGCATCCAGTGGGCGGCCCTACTCCTTTCCTTTATGCAACATCATGCATAAGTAGCTGTCAGTCACTGAGTAGGACCACCCACATGACTCCTCGGCATAGGGAGAGAAGGGATTTAAATGAATAAACTACGAGGCAGATTTACTTAAAAAATAAGTATGTTGCCCATATCGACCAATCACAGCACAGTTTTCATTTTTAAAGAGCTCTATAAAAAGTTAAAGCTGTCCTGTGATTGGTTCATATAGGTAAAGACACCTTTCTTATAGACACTTTCATAAATTTCCCCTTAATGTTATACTGAATGTTTTCCAGTAAGACTACAGGACAAGTTCACCTTAAAGGAGTGTTCCGGTTTCATGATATTGATACTTTCTGATCCATATCGGATCTAGTGAGGGTTCGACTCCGGGCATCCTCCAAGATCATGCAAGTGCTGTGTCCTCTTCCGTGTTTACCTGCACACTGTCTACGTTGTGTTGGCTCCTCTTCCATTCAAGTGAACAGGATGAAAAACTGTAACCACTAAAATGTCGACGGCGTGCAGGAAAACACTGAAGAGGACGCAGCACTCACATGAGTGTCACAGCCTCTTTAAATAGCTGATCAATGTATGTGCCAAGAATTGGACCCCTACCGGTCAGATATTGACGACTTGTCGTGAGGAGGCCATTAAGATTATGAAACCGGTATACCACTTTAAGACAAATCCAAGTTTCTCCTCTCCTTGTTATTGAAGGTGTGTTGGTTTTTTGACTGAAGGAATCTGTCTCTCCCAGTACTGCATGTTCTAGTACAACCCAGCCTTTTCCTAAAATAATGTTAAGCCTGTTGCACTGGACATCTAAATACAACATATTTAATCAGAATTTGGAATCTAGCAAATAAAAATTCCAATAATTTCTTAGGCATGTGTAAATATGTATTAGATATATAGCTTAGCTCGGAATAATGAACTTGATTTACTATGAGTTAGACAGGGTAGACCTGGTACAATATGAATTCACCAATTATCACAGTGACTCAGGTAGTATGATAAATGATAAATCTGATGATAAATGATGATAAATATCATCATAATTAAATAAGATAAAATAACATCATAAATAAATCATAAATAAATAAGACAAATAAATAGATACATATCATCATAAATCCGGCATATGACTGCCTCTGTAAAACACAATTTCGTTAAAAATCTGCCTGCATCCATGTGAACAAAAAAAGCTGAAAAGTCATGGCCACTAGGGGTCTCATTTCCATCTAATTTGCAGTCCACTAAGACCCGTCCCTAATAACAGAGATACATAACACCTCACAGGAAATGGAGGGGGGTGTCAGAGCTTGTTGAGGTACTAAGCCTGGTACTAAGTTCACAGGAGCCTTCTGTGTGTCTGTAAGTGTGATCTCCTCCTCCATATTTGTTCTGAGAGCTCCGGAGGTGAAAACATACATAGTGGGAAGTAAGGGAAATGATACAGCAGTACCATGCTGGCAGATTCCACAGAGGGGAATTCCCTGCTTCTGAGTGAAATGCATCTACCTGTGCTAATGAAACAGGGAATAATATTACTGAAAAAGAAATTAGGGAAGCCCAAAAAAGACACATTCCTTCACAGTTATGATCATACAGAAGCACAGCTATTATGCAAACTTTTTTTTTTTTTTTTTTTGAAAACTCAGTTATGCTTTACTTTTTAATTTTAGTCGTCGTACCCTTTCAAAATTTTACACCAGATATTTTGCTGCAAAAAGTCACATTTTAGGCCATGTCCTTTATCAATAGGCCACGTACCCTTGTTGATCATGGCAAAAACACAAGGTGCAACATTTTGCATCAAAATGAGACCCACATTCAATAGTGAATCTGGGCCATTGTTTTTAAGTTGCATATTTTGGGTCTTTTTCTCCCCTTTCCATTATTTATTTCTCTCTCTCTCTCTGATGAGTGGGTGCCTCTGTCTGGTTTGAAGCTGGAGAACTGTGCTCTGACCCATCAGATGACTCACATGATCGTCTCCTTCTTCTACCATCTCCTGCATAAGCCTAGACAGAGAAACTGCATTATGTCTCTGTGTTGCAGATGAGAAATATTTAAGTGACCTAGGTGGTTTAAGAACATTTACGATAGCTGTAAACTGTGGTGGTCATTTACTAAAGACTAAAGGCATTTCACACATCAGTTTTAGTAAAAACAATGCTGGAAGAAGATCAACCAATTTAAGAGCTGCAGGCCTCTTAATAAATTTGTTATATCTTCAGGATTTGGAGTATATTTCTGGTGTAATGTGCACCACTTTCCCGGCACACATTTTACTGGGAAGGGGGGCAAACTAAAAGGTAGCAAATTTTATCACAAACTGGCATTTGTGACAAAATTTACAACTCTCATCCGCCCTTAAGGAGTTAACCATAGCACTGTGGGTATGATGCACTGGTGAGTCTTATTGATGTGATTTAAAGGCAAAATAACGTGTGATGCTTCAGTGTAACATAGACCATTTTCAGTTACCTTTTTGGTGAGGAATAAAAGGAGGAACAGTATAGACTTCAGTGCTGAGAATAGTGAAGTTTCACTTAAGGAATGCTCATTCACTATTCTCAGTGCTGAAGTCTATACTGTTCCTCCTTTTACAGCAAAACGGTTTTTGAAAAATGTCATGTTATTTTGCCTTAAACTCACCTTTGCTTCATACCTGGAGTGTTATGGTTAATTTCTTAATGTTATAGGGGCTGACTACCCTTCCAAATACACCCACCTACAGCCTACAGAGTGCTACTGAATCACACTAGTTTCCTACACATTTTGTCATACAACTATAAAAAAAAGTATGTTTAGCAGGGTGTCTGGACCAGCTTGCTTAATGGCACAACCTAATAGTTCTCTGCCTATGACCTTACTCTCAATAATAGAGATGTATGTAGATGGATAGGTATTGTTGTGCCCTCCAAGCTCACCCCGTTCCTCATCTCTGGCCTGGAGAACTTGAAGCTTCGTAAGTGGAGCTAGCTATTGCATGGATTTCATAGCACTCACTTGGGCTTCTGACACATGCTTGCATATAAAAGATATAAAGATAGCCCAGTGGGCCACAGTGATGTTATACAGATGTGACGCTGCTTGTGAGGGAGACTTAAGTCTGTCACTTCTTTAAAAAATGTCAGTACAAAGACTAATGTGAAATCAAATGACCCATATGATAAGTAATAAGCTTTTCTTATCTATCAAGAAACTTCAGTTGTAATGATGGACTTATCAGCGGCCTGCAAGTGTTCTCAGTGGCCCAGAAGCTTGCAGTCTATTACCGTCTGCTTGATCCACTTTTGCAGTAGAGTTGCTGCACTCAGCATAACTACCACTCGGCTATGTATCAGGATGTGCTGAGAAAAGGATTACAACCAGTCAAGTACATAACTATATGTGAGACAGTAGGGTCAGATTAGGATACTCTCAGCTGATCAGACTCTAGGACTTAAAGTGGTGTCCTACCACTGGGACCCCCACCCATCTAAGAGTTAGCACATAAAAAGACTACCCCTTTAAATTCCTCCTTCAGTAAAGTACTACAGTATATGGCACTAGTGTACCACCTTTAAATGCATGGTAAACATTTTTTAATCGTTGCACCTAAATGTCTTATCATTAATAACTAAAAGATCATTTATAGCATAACTATACTAGAAAGGTAACTTCAGATGGGTTTATAATCAGCTGGCATTCATGGGTCCTCCCTGAGTCTCACTATAAAGGACATAAAAGGTACTTAGACAATACAAATCTGAGTGCTCAGATGTGGACTTTGAAAATTTCAAATAGCTTAATACAATTAGTAAAATCAAAGAAATAAAAAATCAACGGCAGGTCAAAGAAAGCACAAAAAACTGAGTATAAAGAAGGTAGAGAAGGTAGAAGTTACTAATAAATGAGTTCTTTAGCTCTATATGTATACAAAAGAGCTGCTGATGTAGGCAATGCTGTCAATATACACAAGTCACATTTATGACCACCAGCTAATATCCACAGTTACCGCTGTGTGCAGCATGGGCAGCAGTTAGACGGGCTGGGACTGACTCAATAAGGTTCTGTTAGGTTGTCACAGGTATCTGGCGTAATGCTGACTACAATGCATCCCACAGCTGCTGGAGGGTGTGTAGGGGAGGATCCATAGAGAGAACATGACGAGCAAGGTGGTCCCACAGATGTCTAGTTAGGTTCAAGTCTAGGGAATTTGGGGGGCCAAGGTAGTACTAAGAAGCCTTGGTCATGCTTTCCAACCAATGTTGAACATTTTGATATAGTAGGATTATTTTAAACATAATTAAATGTTTGATATATTTAGGATGCAGTATTTGGTATAAAAGCTAGATGTCTACAGAGGAGACGTCATGTATTGAGACAAGGAATTCCTCTGCTGGTTTTCCCACCAGGAATATCCTATTTGCGTCCAGATGTATGCTACGTCACTCTTTGCTAAACCATATATCACATTCCTATAGGCTCATTTGTATTATTAGGTTGTAATGGCGGCACCCAGGGCTTTGTTAATAAAGAGAGGCTTCTGCCGTTTGGAGTTAGAACAGGTAGAGGGAGAATCAAAAACCACCATGAGTCATGTCTTCTCATGCTTCTACCCCTAGACTAAATTTTAAGATCTGGAGCGTTGGAGACAACATGGTTAGATCTCCTGTATAGGGATCATACAAAAACTCTACCATGACAATTTCTAGCCATGTGATATGTACATATGGGTGTACATGATCTACAAGGATGGATTCACACCCAAATTGGTACCCATACGGCATAGATAGGTTTAGAGTATTACCTGCCTGACTGAGATCACCTTGGTGCAAGTAAGTGGGCACAGATGTGTTTTGATCAAAATATATTGGCCGAGAGTCTCCGATTTTATTATTAGAGTGAGGGCTTAGTCCATATAGTATGTTTTCATCTATTGTTTTAGTGCATTATTTTTGACTTTATCCCAGATTTCAGCCTATACTTGGGGCAGATGCCTCTCCTACCTGCACAGTACCTGCCAACTCTAGCTGTGGTTAGATAAGCCAATGTATAACTGGGTAGCTCTCTCAGGATACCTAGGAGATATCTTTTTAGGGGCATAAGAACATCTTAGTCTTTCTTGAGATTCTCCCACACCACTAATTTCCATTTGGATTTGCTATATGCAGTTACATTGTGTCCTGGTGAAAGGAGAGAAGATGACTATACAACTATACAGTCTTAAGCCCCTGCGCTGGTGGTGGATCCGCTTAAATTATGTAGAGGCGCCGGCCTCTACATAACTTTAACATATCCAGTGCCAGTCAAAATGTAAGCCAATTTCCTTGATATAGGCATAATTCTAATCGTAAATGACCCCCAAAGTGTATGGTCACATCCATGTTTGAATTTTTTAAGCCAAAACCACAAGTAGATTAAAAAAAGAGAAGTAGTATCTGCCTTTAATGCTTTCTCTTCTTTTATGATTCACTTCCGATTTTGGCTTTAAAAACTGCATCAAAGACCATAACGTATTGCAGCACCCATGTGGATACCCAGTCATGCATTTCTGGAGATCTCCAGAACACACAATTAATCTCTGCTTAGGAAAGACATCCGCTGTGCACTTTCCACCTACCTTTCCTTGAGAGCATGCTCCTTAAATGTTGTAGCGTATTCTGGATCTAGTGTTCTGAGGGAAGAGTAATAACATGGTAAAGTTGCAAATACACGTGGAAGAATTGACTGCAATAAGACATATACGTGGATTTATTATACTTTAATAGGGTAACTTATTCTAGACCAGCGTTTTGCACTGCCAGAGGATGCCTTTCATTTTTACGCGGTGCAGGCCTTGTCATATAATAGGAGCATCCTCCAGCAGTCTGAGCACCTAAACAGCCTGGAGCTTCCATTGATTTCTGTCTTCATTTAGACCAAAAAACTAGTGTAAATAAAGATAAATGTGCTTGGCCCTCTGGTCCTACTCCCCTCCCATTTTCCAGAAAGTGGCAAGGGCAAAATAGAAATGGCACTTGCAAAATGTTGAGCACAGTAGCATTAAAAAAAGTTATAAACATGAATTTTGCAACTTTTTTCCACCAGAAACCTGACATGGGGGGGGGGGGAATGATAAATTCCTCCATATGCGCTTCCTTTCTGTTATGCTAAGGCAGATTCAGTATAAGGACACACACTACTTTAAGGTTTGCACTTGCGTTTGTTTCTTCCTTTAGGGAAAACTAGATCCCAAAGAGAAGAATTAAAAGCAGTTTTTAGGCCCCTTTGACACGGGCGTGATTTCCGCGCGGGTGCAGTGCGTGACGTGAACGCATAGCACCCGCACTGAATCCTGACCCATTCATTTCTATTGGCTTTTTCACATGAGCGTTTTTTTTTCACGCAGCATTTTCGCGTTGCGTTAAAAATCGCAGCATGTTCTATATTCTGCGTTTTTTCACGCAGCCCTTCCTCAATAGAAGTCAATGGGGCTGCGTGAAAAACGCAAAAACTGAACGTAATCGCACACAAATATTACAACTATCGCAGGACAAATCGCACATTTTTCCCGGAACGCACCCGGACCAAATCCGCGACGCTCTTGTGAAAGAGGCCTTATGCTCCCTCTCTGGAATCTCTTCCTGCTTTTATTTAAAAAGAAAACAATTTAGAACTGGAAACAGCTTTGGAGCGCGGTGAGAGGCGGCACTTCCTGCACTGACCCCTGGTGGTGCAGAAGTAGAAAATCAGCACATTCATTTCTCCAGTCTTAGGCTTCATTCACACGACCGTATGTGTTTTGCGGTCCGCAATTTGCGGATCCGCAAAAAAAAACGGATGACGTTCCGTATGGCATCCGTGTTTCCGTTTTTTTGCGGATCCATTGAAACAATGTCTATCCTTGTCAGCAAAACGCACAAGAATAGGACATGTTCTATCTTTTTTGCGGAACGGAAATACGGACATACGGAAACGGAATGCACATGGAGTACCTTTCGTTTTTTTTGCGGACCCATTGAAATGCATACGGTCCGCAAAAAAAACGGAACGGACACGGAAACAAAATACGGTCGTGTGAATGAAGAGAAACGGTTGAAGTGGAATCTACAGTACAACTTTCTACAGAATCTGTTATAAAGGTTGGATAAATGATGAGAAACTACAGAATATGCAGAACGGGATTCTGGACATCTCTATGGCAGATGTAGCAAACTTTAACTTAACACTTGAATGTGTTAAATATAAATTTGCAGCAAACACAAAGTTGATTTCTTCTATGGCTTTTGTTGCGTTAAAGTAAAGTTTGCTGCAATGGGGGTATTTAATTTGTTTAGTGTCAAGTTAATGTTTGCCACATCTGTATATCAAATATAAAACATCCACTGGTACAGTGTGGATCTCTAGCCTGATGCGCTGCCAAAGGAAAGGTCATTATTTTACTGCAATCAGCGATCATTAAAATTATTAAAGGTTACTTATACTGACTTGACCTTAATAGCTTGTACAACACTAGATGAGAAAATAGAAGAAATAGTAGCTTTACAATCAGCTGTTAAAGCAGATCAACATAAGGTCACTAAAACAAAAGAAGTTTGTTCCTCAGGTAAACTCACTCAAAATTTGCTTATAGAAAAATCTAAATAATCCTCTAAAGAGAACTTGTCACCATGAAATGCAATCTGCACACAGCAGGTTATATAGCAGGAGGAGCTGAGCAGATAAATATATAGGGGCACGGCGTTTTAGATGTCTTAATAAAGCCAAAAATTGGCTGTGGATCTGCCGGAGTTATGAAGATGCGCCAACCTCTCCATAACTTTGGCAGATCCTATCCCAGTTCTAAATGTAAGATAACTTTCGAGCTGTCTTACATTTAGACCTCTTTCTGCACCTGAAAACTGGTGTAGAAAATGGTAAATGAGATGGGCCTAGAGGCCCTTCCCCGCCCACGCCACAACCACTTTTTTTTTTAGACCTGGCATGAGCGGCGAGAAGTCACAGATTTTCTGCCTAAAATACACCTGATATAGGCGTATTTCAGCTTAATAAATGACCACCATAGTTTTGGGGGAAAGATTACGCAAAATTAGTAATTTAAGCATTAAAATCTCTTTCTGGGCTAAGGCTACTTTCACACTAGCGTTTTAAAATTCCGGTATTGAGTTCCGTCATAGGGGCTCAATACCGGAATAAAACGCTTCAGTTTTGTCCCCATTCATTGTCAATGGGGACAAAACTGAACTGAAGACAATGGAATGCTCCTGAAAGCATTCAGTTCCGTCTTCAGACCGGAGAGCAAACCGCAGCATGCTGCAGTCTTCTCTCCGGCCCAGGCATCTGCACCAAGATGGATCCGGAATGACCCCCAATGCAAGTCAATGGGGACGGATCCGTCTGGTGTGACCATAATGGTAACCGGATCCGCCCTCCATTGACTTTCAATGGAGTTCAGGACGGATCCGTCACCTACACATACAGACATACATACATATAGACATACATACAGACATACATACACATAAACACATACATACTTACATACTCCAGGCAGGCAGGCAGGGCGCACGTCTTCATGCCCAGGAGGCGCGCCGCTATGACGATTCCCTACAGCGCCCAGCAGAGGGCGCTGTGGGGAATCGTCATAGCTGCGCGCCTCCTGGGCGTGAAGACATGCGGCCTGCCTGCCTGGAGTATGTAAGTATGTATGTGTTTATGTGTTTATGTGTATGTATGTGTATGTCTGCATATGGTACTGTGACATGTGTGGGGCCAGAACGCGGTTCCGGCCCCACACATGTCCCTGCGGCAGTCCGGATTCGACGGCACCCTTCACCTGCGGATCCGGACTGCTGCTAGTGTCAAAGAGGCCTTAGCTGCCCAATTGGCCTTCCCTCTACAAGTGTGCATACAAATACAGCTTTCAGTCACTGAAAAGACTGCCCTCTTGGGCAACTGGGTTCAGAAAGAGCTGAGATTTTAATCAATAGATTACAAATTTTTCATGCCATTTATAATGTTTAACATGCCACAACTTTATTCTGCCATAGTGTTTTTTTTTTAACTTATTAAACAAATACTATAATGCTATATTATGGGATGTTTTTATTAACTAAAAAAAAAAAAAAATTAAAGTCACATTATTAAAGGGGTTGTCCCAAAAATATTGTAAATGGTTAATTCCAACCTATTATTGTAAACTGTTTTAACATTCACAATAGTTAAAATAAATGCTAATATTACCAGATATTCCGTGAAAAATGGTAGAACAGCGCCACCTGCTGTTTCTAGTGAATGGCCTTTCTGTGGCAATAGGAGAGTTGGACACAGTCTGACTCTTATCACTTGCTCAGCATGCACTTTTTTTGTCGTTTTATACACTACCGTTCCAAAGTTTGGGGTCACCCAGACAATTTTGTGTTTTCCATGAAAACTCACACTTTTATTTATCAAATGAGTTGCAAAATGAATAGAAAATATAGTCAAGACATTGACAAGGTTACAAATAATGATTTTTATTTGAAATAATAATTTTCTCCTTCAAACTTTGCTTTAGTCAAAGAATGCTCCATTTGCAGCAATTACAGCATTGCAGACCTTTGGCATTCTAGCTGTTAATTTGCTGAGGTAATCTGGAGAAATTTCACCCCGTGCTTCCAGAAGCCCCTCCCACAAGTTGGATTGGCTTGATGGGCACTTTTTGCGTACCATACGGTCAAGCTGCTCCCACAACAGCTCAATGGGGTTGAGATCTGGTGACTGCGCTGGCCACTCCATTACAGATAGAATGCCAGCTGCCTGCTTCTTCCCTAAATAGTTCTTGCATAATTTGGAGGTGTGCTTTTGGTCATTGTCCTGTTGTAGGAGGAAATTGGCTCCAATCAAGCGCTGTCTACAGGGTATGGCATGGCGTTGCAAAATGGAGTGATAGCCTTCCTTATTCAAAATCCCTTTTAACTTGTACAAATCTCCCACTTTACCAGCACCAAAGCAAGGCACGCAGAAACGCTCGTCAGCGTAGCGCCATCCCTGGTCTTACATCACGCTCTGTCTGGTGAGTTACCTAGGTTTATATTCATATGGAGCTATACTTCAGTACTTGTTGTGGCAATTTATCAAGTGTTATTAGTGCTTTCTAACCTTTTTCCCAATATGGGTGCCCTGATGTACTTTTAATTATTTATATCGAGTTTGGTGATGTTGGCTGGGGATGGTGCTTTGTTTCTGTCAACTCTTCCTCTAAATGCACAATTTTATATATGTCATGCGATGTAATAACGTTTTCATATTTTTATAGTACTTATTAGCTCTGCCTTTTGCTATATGGTTTTTCTATGTAGTTGTGTTTCCTGTATATTTGTTGGGAGCGTGTACGGTTATTATTTGATGAGCCCTATTATATTTGAGCGCTTTGGACTACTGTTTGATATCTATCTATACACAGCGTGATAGTTGGTTGATTAGTTTTATTGTCTTGTTGCTCAGTTGTGCAGCGGGGCCTCCAGGGGTGGGATTCAAATTTTTAACAACAGGTTCCCTACTCAACGGCGGACACGCAGCGTCACGGCACGTGTTTACATATACATGCACCATATACATGGTACACATACATAAATACACCATATATACACATACCACAAAACTTTTAAAAAGCCTAAGGAGCTAAACTACCAGCACTGTGAGTTTTTGTAAAGCTCTGGCCCACACCTCTAACTCCACCCAATGTCTATCTGTACATGTTCCAACCCTGCCTAGTCTCCATTGTGCCCCCCCCACCAACACAATAGTTATGCCAGATTTGGGATGGTTGGCAGGTATGCATACATAAACAGACTATATAGACACTACACTCACAATCACATATGAGATATACACCATACAGTATATAAATTACACCTAGGCTACACTTTAGATTTACCTGCTCCATATACATTTTATACACATTTGTACCTAGCACTAAAGACATATTTGCATACACATTATGTTCAGTGCTATCCAGCATACAGCGCCCCATACCTCTTACATCAAGTGACTTCTCCTCTGATGCAGATGTTCTCTTTTCTCATCTTCCCCTTTCAGACCAGGCACCATGATGATTTTTCGTGCGTCTCTCGTTTCTGCAGTTTGACAAAAAGACATCTTAGGTTCCTACTTTTCCATCATCCTCTCACCTTCTGAACAACTCATCCTGCCACCTACAATACTTAAAATGAGCACCAGTACAAAAAATGTCCCTTATAATGTGAGCCAGTACAAAAAATGTCCCTTATAATGTGAGCCAGGACAAAAAAAAACCCTCTTAGCGCCCCCAGTTGAGCTAATGTCCCCATAGTGCCCCCATATTGTGTGCAAGTATAAAATACCTCTATATAATGCCCCTAGTAAATGCCCACATAGTGCTCCTCTTCCCGAAAGTACCACCATAATGTGCCAGTATAAGATTCCCCCATAGTGTCCCCCAGAATGCGCCAGTATAAATGTCTTTTCTTAGTGCCCCCATAATGTGCCTATATAATATGCCCCCATAGTGTTCTTCCCCCCTCCAACACCATAGTGTCTCCATAATGTGCCAGTTTAAGATGCCCCCATAGTGTCCCCTATGATGTGCCAGTGGAAAGGTCCCCAGATGTGCTAGTATAAATGTCCCCAGAAGATGCCCCCATAGTGTTCCCCATAATGTGCCAGTAATGCCCCCATGATGTGCCAGCAATGCCCCCAGTAGTACCCCTCATAGTGTTTCCCATGATGTGCCAGTAGTGCCCCAACAATGTTCCCCATATGCCAGCAATGCCCCCAGTAGATGCCTCCCATAGTGTCCCCCATGACGTGCCAGCAATGCCCCCATAGTATCTTCCATGATGCACCAGTAATGCCCCCCAGTAGATGCCACCATATGCCAGCAATGCCCCCAGTGTCCCCAAGGATGTGCCAGTAGATGCCCCCATATTTTCCCCCATGTGCCAGCAAAGCCCCCAGTAGATGCCCCCAGTGTCCCCCATGTGCCAGCAATGCCCCCAGTATATGCCCCCATATGCCAGCAATGCCCCCAGTAGATTCCCCCATAGTGTCCCCAAGGATATGCCATTAGATGCCCCCATAGTGTCCTCCATGTGCCAGAAATGCCCCCAGTAGATGCCACCATATGCCAGCAAAGCCCCCAGTAGATGCCCCCCATGTGCCAGCAATGCCCCAGGTAGATGCTCCCATAGTGGCCCCCATATGCCAGCAATGCCCTCTATAGTGTCCTCAAGGATGTGCCAGTAGATGCCAGCAATGCCCCCAGTTGATGCCCATATAGTGTCCCCCATGTGCCAGCAATGCCCCCAGCACGCCATAGAAAAGAAAAAAAAAAAACAATTATACTTACCTCCGTGCTGTCAGCGATGCGATGCAGGCCTCTTGCAGCCTGTGTCCCGCGCAGCACCAAGCCCGGCTCAGGCGGACGCAATGACGTCATCGCGCTGGCCTCTGATAGGCTGCAGGCCTAGTGCCTGCAGCCTATCAGAGGAACAGGAGAGGGAGACGCCTCTCCCTGCTGCAGTGTTCATCTGTATCGCCGTCCTGGGAGATGAGCGTTTCCACAATGGAAGCGCTCATCTCCTGCTGCCGCACCGGATCGGGATTCAGCTGGTAGCCCGGTTCTCCGATCCGGCTGTAATTTTAACAACCGGATCTGGAGAACCGGCTGAATCCCATGCCTGGGGGCCTCCCACTTCTCTTTCTACTCTGGTTAGAGCCTATTTATGCTGTCCTCTGAAGGAAGTAGTACACACCGTTGTAGGAAATCTTCAGTTTCTTGGCAATTTCTCGCATGGAATAGCCTTCATTTCTAAGAACAAGAATAGACTGTCGAGTTTCACATGAAAGTTCTCTTTTTCTGGCCATTTTGAGAGTTTAATCGAACCCACAAATTTAATGCTCCAGATTCTCAACTAGCTCAAAGGAAGGTCAGTTTTATAGCTTCTCTAACCAGCAAAACAGTTTTCAGCTGTGCTAACATACTTGCACAAGGGTTTTTCTAAACATCTATTAGCCTTCTTACACAGTTAGCAAACACAATGTATTATTAGAACACTGGAATGATGGTTGCTGGAAATGGGCCTTTATACACCTATCTGGATATTGCATTAAAAACCAGACGTTTGCAGCTAGAATAGTTATTTACCACATTAACAATGTATAGAGTGTATTTCTGATTAATTTAATGTTATCTTTATTGAAAAAAAACTGTGCTTTTCTTTCAAAAGTAAGGAAATTTGTAAGCTACCCTAAACTTTTGCGAGCGCAGGGGAGCCGAGCGCTACAGTGCTCGTTACGAGCACGTTCGCTCATCTCTAGTGGTAAGCAATCCAGATTCTACCATTTTCATCTTAGGCAGGGTGCTGAATATTCTTAAAGACACTAATCCTGTATAGAGACTTATTGGCAATGCTCCATGGGAAACAAAAAAGCAAAGAGGAAACTCCCAAGGAAAAAACATCTCGCCAGCGCCACCTATTAGAAGTGGCTCCTCAGGAGTTAAAGGGATATCTTCATGAGACAATAGGGGCAATATTGCAAGGATATGCCTCCATAGTATCATAGGTGCAAGTCCAAGAACGGAGCAGGGAAGGTGATAGCTGGAGGACCCTGGGCTACCACTACCATTTATTTCTATGGGGCCGACGGAAATGGCCGAGCCAGTGCTCAGCTATTTTCGGCAGCCCCATTGAAATTAATTGAGGGCGACTGCACATGCACAATGCGCTCTCCACAACTTTCGGGGCTCTGTTTTTGGTGTGGGTCCCAGTGACTATCCTAGCGATATGCCTTCATTTTCTGAGATGGGAAAACCCCTTTAAGATCCAACTTTCCAACAAGCCTTGGGACATGACAAGCCAGTTCATCGACAGCTGTTTTGGGGTGCTTGGCCCTTATCAGTACAGAGTAGGATTCTAGCTGGTTGAGTGTGATGTGCTGAACGCAGCTTAGGCAGGGTGCTGAATCTCCTTAAAGAGAGCAGTCCTGAATGGAGACTTACTGGAAGTATTCTGTGGTATGGAGACTTATTGGTACTACCATTTTCATGAAAGTGTAGAAGAATATCTACTGTGTACACCCCTGCCTCGCACCTTCAGCTCACCGTATCAATAGATGTCAGGTCCAGGAATTAAGGGATGGTGCAGGAAGAAGATAACACCACATCGGCAATGTATGCCCGACATCTTGTAGAAGTATGTTGGTGATTTTTTGGTTCTACATGCATTATAGCCCATATAATAATGCATCTCAATAGTAATACGGCAAAATGCAAAGTGTGATCAGCTGTGGTAGAACACATCGGTACATCCATTACAGGTCATTGGAGCATTTATAGGTCCCAATAACTATACACAATAATAAATTACAATAAACTGAAATTAGGTACTAGGTTTATTGAAGGACGAGTCCCACAAGCATAAAGGTGAAGTTAACGTGCAAATCTTTAGTTAGAAATACAGTACTTTGGAATCACACACACAAATGCTAAAACAACAGCGTCTTTACAAAGACAAACACATGAATATAATGCTTCACACAAAGCTTGCACATTCTCTCCCACGTTTTACGAGGTTGTGTGGAGAGCATGGATATGGCTACCACATTTGATGAACCACTGTGGCATTGGAAAGGGTTAGCAGTCTGACACCTAGAACTAAGCTTGGGTGCGGGTTAATCCCTTCTATTACAGTACTTAAAACTCTGCTAGGGCTTTTCCCAGTGGCTTACATCACAACAGTGGTAGACTGTGGACCATTCTAGTGCCGAGGATGCTCCATCTCATAACACAAGGGCTAGTCTCTGATTTTATTGCCTAAAATATAATCTTCTCTAGAAGTCCTTGTAAATAAGCAGAGTCTAAATCTGATTTCACCAGCAATTCACAAGGTGTTTATACACTAAAACAGTAGAAAAAAAAAAAAACTAAAACTGTGATAAAACTGATAAAACAATGTGAAATGCAGGTGGAGAGGCATCACCTCTGTGCTTCCCATTTGATCATACAGGGCAAATAAACTAGGTAAAATAATCCTGTATAAATGGGTAACAACATATTCAATTAGTATTGGTGGCGTGCAGTGGTTTGTTCATAGATTTTTGCTGCATAACGTGAAGCGCAGCAGTAAATATTGAGACCGTGAATGCATCAGCTGGAAAAAGATTGTTGGGATTGGCTCCTGGCTCTATTATGTGGAGGTAAAGTCAGTAGTCTCCATTGTGACCTCAACACTTACTTATGTGGTCAGTTCTACAAAAATGTGGAATAAATAATTTATATAATATTGAGCGTTGGAGTAGGACAACACAATCCGTTTGATTTCCCCCAATGACAAGACTACGCTCTGATGGGAAAGCGATCACAACTGGCGAACAAACACTAATCCTGAGCCAACCAAACTACCAGCAGAAACGGTGAGCACATGCATCTCCTGAGAGCTATTCCCTGGGAATGTTAGGTGGAGGAATCTTCACAGCTGACGGTTCCACTCCCCAGATTTCTGTGGCGTATTCACTAATTGTCCTGTCACTAGAGAACTTGCCGGAGCAAGCAATATTTTTAATGACTTTCTTGGTCCATTCCCTGAGGTTCTGCAAAAGAAATATAAAATGTCAGTGTACTGTATAGAGAACCATAGAATAAAATATAGCGAGCTACTGAAGTCAGTTCCAATGTCTTACCATGTATAATTGGTCCACCCTCGCCTGGCATTTTATATAGTCCTCAAAGTCTGCAAACACCTTGAACCTATCAAAAGAAATGCATACTTAGCATATTCATTTTTCAAATGAACTTTTACTTCAAAGGTAGACTGTTGTAAATGTATGAAACAGGTATTCACAATCCTGTTCGGGACAATTACTTTGTTGCTGCAGCATTGCTCCCTTCACTTCAATGGTAGCAGTGCTGCGGTAAGCAGTTCCATCCACTACACAATGGAGAGAACTATGTAGTTTCAGCACCAGAGCTACTCCTGAACAGCTAAGTGTCAGGAATGTGGGGTGTTGGACCACCCTCATGATCAGATGCGGTCTATTCCAAGGCCAGCAATAAAAAAAGGGCTGGATAACCCCTTTAAACTCCGCTTTCTTACCTGTCATGGTGCATCAGCATATTTACAACATCCTTAAACAAGTCTGGTTCTCTAGGAGAAAAGCGTCCATCTCTGATCTGATCGATCGCCTCTCGAAGTTCTGGAATTTTGTCATAGTAATCCTTAGCATTGTATCTAGACAAAAAGACAAAACCTTTACTTGCATGAAAATACAACAATCTCAAGAGGTTAACATGAGACCATGCTAAGGGTTAAATTCTGCTATCTAAAAGGGTACTCCAGGCCTGACAGGCTACACATATTATGCAGATTCAAAGAGCATCAAAGATAGGATCCCTGTGTCATGCCCCACCATCAGGTCCACACTCCGCATGACACAGTCTATCTATTTTGCTCAATGTTTTCCTTTAAGGGGGTTGTTTCACCACAAACACTGGTCACAAAAATATGCCACCAATTTCAGATAAGTACAGGTCCCACCTCGGACACCCGCACCTATCTCTAGAACGGGGTGCCCAAAGTGAAGGAGCATAAATGAATTTAATCAAAAAGTCATTTGATTAACAAAAATCCTCCAATAAATGTTTGTTAAGACATAACTTTTATTTGAAACTGTTAAATAAATATGAACACTAACAAAGAATAAATGATTAAAACTATCAGCTGATTTTTAATTCTTTTCGTAATTTGTGCCCGATCAGGGGTTACTGATATACAAGGACAAGATGTGTTTGGAGAGAGGAAGGATTATGATAGTCACTACGGAGTTAGTTAGTAACCAGGATTACTCCATTAATGAAGCAGTGATATCCCATCTACAGTATATCACCCTCTGTGACAGGGGGTTTTCCTGTCGCAGATTAGTGCTTGGCAGCAATGCGGTACAGGGCCGAGGGTGCGTCTGCTGCGCTTTAATTTCACCTTGCTAGCAGCAGTCTTCCTTTGCACCTCTACCGGCAATTACACTCGCTGACTGCCAAGAAGCTTTATCATGCTGTTGATAATAGAGCTGCTATCACTAGGTCAGAGCACGCTAAATTCAGAGTCCTGTAATCACTGCCAGATATACTTTATTGGTATTTCGCCCTGCCTAGCTACATCTCTCCCTCAAATCTCATTCACACATCTATTCCAAAGGTACAGCTGGCTAAAACCTAACGCTATAGCCCTCCCGACATGTTTCGGAAAAGATGTGTGAATGAGGTTTGAGGGAGAGATGTAGCTAGGCAGGGCGAAATACCAATAAAGTATTCGGCCCTGTACCGCATTGCTGCCAGGCACTAATCTGCGACAGGAAAACCCTCTGTCAAAGAGGGTGATATACTGTAGATGGGATATCACTGCTTCATTAATGGAGTAATCCTGGTTACTAACTAACTCCGTAGTGACTATCCTAATCCTTCCTCTCTCCAAACACATCTTGTCCTTGTATATCAGTAACCACTGATCGGGCACAAATTATGAAAAGAATTAAAGATCAGCTGACAGTTTTAATCATTTATTCTTTGTTAGTGTTCATATTTATTTAAAAGTTTCAAATAAAAGTTGTCTTAGCAAACATTTATTGGAGGATCCCTAAAGGGATTTTTTGTTAATCAAATGACTTTTTGATTAAACTGATTTATGTATACTTATGACCCGAGGGTACCTCCTAGGGGAACTTCTCAATTAAGTGGAATTTTTTCAAAGTGAAGGAGAGCACACTGTGCATGTGTGGTCTCTTTCCATTCATTTCTAAGGGAGCTCAACTATTTTCAGCAGAAATAAAAGGAAAACAACCTCACATGTGCGGTGCACTCTCCTTCACTTTGAGCACTCCGTTCCATAGAGGTGGGACCTATACCTATCGGACATTGGTGGCATAGCATAGTGATATGCCACTAATGTTTGAGTTGAGACAACCAATGATTTTGGTGGATACTGCTGTATGTGTGCTGTGTTGTATAACAAATACTAAAGGCTTATTACATTTATTCAGTTTGCATTTACATTGCAAAGTAAATAACTGTGCAGGTTCAACATGCGTTCTGGTCCTGACCACACAACGTAGTATGTAAGGACATATAACAGCATTCCAGGATAATAGACTGGTGGGGACCGGACCAGTACAATCCCCACCGTTCACAACAACCGGGGACCCATGCCCCTGTATGAATGGAATGGCAGGTCAAACATGCACGCAGTTCCATTTCTAGTGCTGTACTCATTTCTGGGAGTCCTGCAGACTATGAATGGGCTTTGAGTGAGATTACCCCCTTACATACCAAAATGCAGCCATCATGCTGGAATACAAACCCTTTCTTGTCAAGAGCTTCTACATCCTCCACTCTCATGCCAAAGATAAACAGGTTGTCCTCTCCTGCCTCCTCTGCCATTTCCACATTGGCACCATCCATGGTACCAATGGTAAGCGCTCCGTTCAACATGAACTTCATATTTCCAGTACCGGAAGCCTCAGTGCCTGCTGTGGAGATCTGCTGAGACAGGTCAGAAGCAGGAATCACTAGAAAAAAAACAAAAAAAACAAAACATATTTAATGCTTCTGGCTCTGTTCAAAGTCCTAGTGGCTACTGGGAATAGCTTGTCGATGGGGTACGGGAGCATTCTCTTCTAAAGCCTAAGAAAGATCTCTTCTCCCTTGTCCTGACAGTCACTGGTGCCCTCTCTCCTCCTGAAGAGTTTGCATGTGTACTAATACATAGCCTGTATTACTGCACACCCCGCAGATTGCCCATATATGCTTTCCTCCTTATCTGAAGACTTTGGTGCTTTGCTCCATCAGTACAAATTGATCTGTCCAGTACATCTAGCTTCCCCTAACTCTAACACTGAGGGGGAAGGAGAGAGCTGACAGTCAATGTCAGGCTCAGCATAACTGTCAGCTATGTAAAGTCGTGCCATAGACTCTATGGCAGCAAAATGATAGGATTTACTTAATGAAAACGACTGAGAAAGCAAATTCTGTTGGTCGGCCTAGGTCCTCTCTCTTATTTATCTTCTACCCTCCCCCATCTTGCCTTTCCTATTTTATTAGTTAACACTTTTCTTTACCTCCTCTTTACATGTTTTCAGAGTTATTCTTTTACTCAAAAAGTGTCTTAAAGTATGCTCAAACATATGCCAAAACTGGGTCCTTTTGGTATACATTTGGCCAGGATACATGAGGGTAATTCAAGTTATAGGGTTCTGTAGCCCAAACTGTATTGAAAACTTTTGTTAACTTACACTTTTCTCCACCAGTCCCATGGAAGTGAATGAAGCAGTGGTCATACCACTGCATTCACATTAGCAACTCTGGGTCCCAGTGGTCAAACCCCAGCCATCATATCCTTATTACCTATCTTGTGAATACGTGATAAATGTTGTTAAGTGTGGCAACACCTTTAAACATTCAGCAAGATCATTTCAAACAGTCGCACCAAATGTATTCATCAAACAAACTGCAAATGTAGTATAACCCTGTCCTTAATTATCAATATAAGAAATAGAGCCACAGTATAACCTACCCTTCTCTGCCAGAGACACTCTGTAGTTCTCCAAGTATATAACCTTTAGTCTGTCTCCAACTACAGGATCATTGTTCACAATGTTTGCAACAGATGTAATTAACTTGATGATCATTTTTGCCATATGGTAACCAGGAGCTGCCTGTAAAATACAGAGAAGAGAGGACACCAATATTCTCAGAATTTCCATAAATATGAATTAAAATTGAAATATACAGGCAATAATGATGGATGAGCAACTGACCAAGTTCATTACAGAAAAGGAAATTTATTGACTACTTTTTCTTTGCCGATTTTTAACCCCTTCCAGCAAAGGCAAGTTTGGACCAAACGACGAAGCCCTATTTTTCAATTCTATGCGTCACTTTATCTGGTAATAACTCTGGAAAGCCTTTACTTATCCAAACGATTCTAAGAATGTTTTCTTGTAACACATTGTACTTCATGTTAGTGGTGAATTTGAGTTTCTACGTTTTACCATAAAAAAAAAACCTCCAAAATTTACAGAAAATTTGGAAAAATTTGCAATTTTCTAAATTCGAATTTCTGTTCTTTTAAGACACGTAGTAATTCCTCGCAAAGTAGTTATTAATTAACATTCGCATATATCTACTTTATGTTGCCATCATTTTGTAAATTTCATTTTATTTTTTTAGGATGTTAGAAGACTTTTGGAAGCAATTTTTGAATTTAAGAAAATTTTCAAAACTGTGTTTTTAAGGACCAATTCAGTTATAAAGGGATTTCTAGGGGCTTACATAAAGAGAAACCACTCAAAAATTACCACATTTTAGAAAGTAAGCCCTTACATTTATTCAAAACTGATTCTGCAAACTTTGTTAACCCTTTAGGTGTTCCACAGGAATTAAAGCAAAATGGAAGTAAAATTTAAAGATTTCAGTTTGTTTTTTTTGTGCAGATTTTCCATTTTAATCCATATTTCCCTGTAACACACAAAGGGTTAACAGCAAAACAAATCTCAATATCTATTACCCTGATTCTGCAGTTTACAGAAACATCCTATATGTGATCGTAATCTGCTGTATTGGCACACAGCAGGGTGCAGAAGGAAAGGAGTGCAATATTGTTTTTGGAGGACAGATTTTGCTGGAATGGTTTTCAGGTGCCATGTCACATTTAAAGAGATCCTGGGGTACCATTAGTGAGGCAACCCCAAAAAGTTACCCATTTTGGAAATTACACCCCTCAAGGAATTGACCGAGGGGTGAAGTGAATGCTTTGACCTAACAAGCATGTCACAGAATTTAGAAATACTTGGTTGCAAAAATGAAAAAATACATTTTATTTCCAATAAAATGTTGCTTTAGCCCCAAATCTTTTATTTTCACAAGGCATAACAGGAGAAAATGTACACCACAATTTGTTATGCATTTTTCCTGAATATGGCAACACCCCATAACTGCTGTTTGAGGGCACGGCAGCATTCAGAAGGGAAGGAGCAGCATCGGGATTTTGTAACATGGAATTTGCTGGAATTGTTTTTAGGGGCCATAACATTTTTATTTTTTTGTTGACTGAGCTGTGTGAGGACTTGTTTGTTGCAGGACAAGCTGTAGTTATTTTATTTGTACCATTTTGGGGTAAAAAGGACTATTGCTTTTTATACCATTTTTTAGGAGGTGAGGTGTGCAAAAATTACAATTCTGTCAGTGTTTTTTTTTTTTGTGGGTTCCTCGTGCGGCATATATGATAATTTTATTCTGTGACTTGATATGGTTATAACTATACCATTTTTTGCGGGATGTGCTGTAATTTTTATTGGTATCGTTTTGGGACAACATGACTGATGACTTTTTATTAAATTTTTTGGAAGGTGGGGTGATAAAAACAGCAATTCATGGGATAACCCCTTTAAATTACATGCAACCTGGAAGCACGGTTACGCCCATATGCGTGAAGGTGTTAATCATAAGCTACAATGTATTCTAATGACTGAACTTGGAATGATATAATCATTATGTAACATAGAAAATTAGAGAACATTAGAGATGTATAGATTGGATTTATTTATCGTACTTTACCTTTCCTCCAATCATAACTGTCCTTGGCACAAATATTTTGGATGGATCCTTCTTGATTCCTGGAAAATGATGTGTTAGAAAAAGCAGATGTAATAAAATATACAAACTGTATGGCGATGAGACAAGACTGTATTCCCTTATATTCCTCTCTTGAGCGATTGTGTTTTATTCTACATTTTTTTTTACATCTACTCCGGCTTGGGGTAAATGTCATCTTCCCCTAGGATACATCATGGACAGATACATCTATGCCATCACATAAAATAATTTTGAATCATAGTTCTGTTTTCTACCAGACGAAAGCAACAGGAGTATCCAAGGGAGAACCAGCAGTTTGCTCCAACCACAAAAGCAGCTGACAACTTAAAACACAGTTTTTGCTAAAATATTAAGAAACAAGCAAATCTCTAAGGTCCCATTCACACGACCGTATTGAATGGGGCCGTATCTATCCGCAAAATTGCGGAATAGATGACTCCCCATTCACCTTTTGAATCATGTCCTATACTTGTCCGTACGCACGGCCAAGTATAGGCATTTTCAATGGGGCCGCACGGCGTGTGTTCCGAGTGCTGCGGAACACACGCCGGGCGGCCCCCGTATATTTGCGGGTCCGCAGTAATGCGGGCCCGCAAATATACGGTCGTGTGAATGGGGCCTTATTGTTTCTGCAACCTCCATGCTAAAGACCTTATCTCAAGTATTTATTCCGATGTCAATCATAATTCTTGTAGAACACAACTATCCAATGTCTTCAAATGGGAATCAGACCTGGGAATTACACAGTGGAAGGAAATCTGGGAGTCTACACATAAAAGTGCCCAGAATAAGCTAATGCTAGAAACATCGTATAAAGTGCTTCTCCACTGGTTGTCCTTCTCTAGATGACATACTACACAAATGGTGGGCTTACCTCCAAGTGGAAAGGCTTTGGATTCAAGTTTACAACCTCAATCGCTCAGTGAATGGTTACAATATTAAGAAGGACCCTTGGGAAGCATTACTTAATAAATGGATGCCGAGAATTCCCCCACACCCACTGCGATTGATAGGCTTTTTCTAGCTGGCCACCAAGCAGACTATAGTGGCAGCATCTCTAGATTTCTAAGCGGTTAAGCGCAGTCTGGACTTCTATACAAGTAATGAAAAACTAACTTCCATTATTACAGATTGTCATGACTGGTTCTAGGAAATTTGGACTCCTTGTGTATATGAGATGTACACAAACTGTTCGCATATTTTTAAGCAAGGTTAATTGAACGATTGCTTTTTTTTTTTTATTCTAGAAGCTCTCCGCCTCTAATCAATTGGCCAGCAAATAGACAAAACAGTAATCTTTCATATTTTTTTAGTCATGAAAGAACAGGTTGTTTTTTTCTTTCCCATAAAATACTGTCCCCATGTCTTGGTAATAACTTGCGGAGGAAAAGGGAGAAAACATTCTGGTGCTATGTTCCGGCTCCAAGTTTGATGAGGCTCCATGTTTGATCATTTTGTTGTCCCTGTTGAAAAGGTGACAGGTTTTGCTGCATCTGACACCTTCTGTGTAACCCCTAACCAGCCTCTAAGAAACTGTTTGGGAGACCCAGGGTCAGACTGGCCCACCAGGGTACGGAAAGATCCTCCAGTGGGTCCAAGCTCTGACAATAATGGACCTCTAATAAAACAGGGCCTGTGAGGTGCTATATACACAGAAGGTGGGCCCAAGGGACCTCAGTCTGATGCTGGACCCAGGACTTTGGGGTATTGGTCACTAGTATACAACAGAGTGCCATGATCAGCTATATATAAGTGCGTCTCAATAAATTAGAATATCATCAAAAAGTTTTTTTCCCCAGTAATTCAATTCGTGAAACACATATATTATAGAGTCATTATAAACAGAGTGAACTTTTTCAAGTGTTTATTTCTGGTAATGTTGATGATTATGGCTTACAGCCAAGTAAAAACCCAAAACTCATTACCTCAGAAAATTAGAATATTATATTAGACCAACTGTACATTTTTTTTTTTTAACACAGAAAATGTTGGCCAAATGAAAAGTATGTAGAGTAAGTGCAGTCAATACTTGGTTGGAGCTCCTTTTGCATGAATGACTGCATCAATGCGGCGTGGCATGGAGGCGACCAGCCTGTGGCACTGCAGAGGTGTTATGGAAGCCCAGGTTGCTTTGATAGAAGCCTTCAGCTCGTCTGCATTGTTGGGTCTGGTGTATGTCATCTTCCTCTTGACAATACCTCATAGATTCTCTATGGGGTTAAGGTCAGGTGAGTTTGCTGGCCAATCAAGCACAGTGATACTGTGGTTATTAAACCAGGTATTGGTACTTTTGGCAGTGTGGACAGGTGCCAAGTCCTGCTGGAAAATAAAAATTCCATCTCCAAAAAGCTTGTCGGCAGAGGGAAGCACGAAGTGCTCTAAAATTTCCTGGTAGACGGCTGCACTGACTTTGGTCCTACACCAGCAGATGATATACACCAGCAGATGACATGGCTCCCCAAACCATCACAGTGTGGAAACTTCACACTAGACCTCAAGCAGCTTGGATTGAGTGCCTCTCCACTCTTCCTCTAGACTCTGGGACCTTGATTTCTAAATGAAATTTAAAATTTACTTTCATCTGAGAACAAAACTTTGACCACTGAGCAACAGTCCAGTCCTTTTTCTCCTTGGCCCAGGTAGGACGCTTCTATTGGTCATGAGCGACTTGACACATGGAATACAACACTTGTAGCCCATGTCCTGGATACGTCTGTGTGTGGTGCCTCTTGAAACACTGACTCCAGCAGCAGTCCACTCCTTGTGATTCTCCCCCAAATTTAGGAAAGGCCTTTTCTTAACAATCCTATCAAGGCTGCGGTTCTCCCTGTTGCTTGTGCACCTTTTTCTACCACCCTTTTTCCTTCCACTCACCTTTCCATTAATACGTTTGGATACAGCACTCTGTGAACAGCCAGCTTCTTTAGCAATTACCTTTTGTGGCTTACCCTCCTTGTGGAATGTGTCAATGACAGCCTTCTGGACATCTGTCAAGTCAGCAGCCTTCCCCATGATTGTGTTGCCTACTGAACCAGACTAAGGGACCTTTTTTAAGGCTTAGGAAGGCTTTGCAGGTGTTTTGGGTTAATTATTCGAATTTTCTGAGATAATGACTTTTTGGTTTTCCTTGGCTGTAAGCCATAATCATCACCATTAACATAAATAAACACTAGAAAAAGTTCACTCTGTTTGTAATGACTCTATATAATGTGTCACTTTTTGAACTGAATTACCGAAAAAAAAAATTTTTTGATTATATTCTATTTTTTCAGATGCACTTGTACAAAGTAAGCAATAGAGATGTGAAATTTTCTCTGAAAAGCGTGAAGCCGAATAACTAAAAAGGGGCAGTTCCACTTTGACACAAAGATTCTCATTACCTTATTCCTCCTTTTTTATGTCCCTGTACCCTGTGTTTAGGCTGTATTTGAACTGGTATCACATGAATTCCAAAAACACTGAAAGATTCTGAACCTCTGTGTGACTGTGATTTCACATCGAAACACATGGCGGTTTCTTCTCAAGTGTTTCAGTGAGAAAAAAAAAAAATCATGGCACACTTTGAGGCCTGTCTACATCTTGGAGATATTCTTCCCCTAGAAGTAGAATTGGCACGAGGCCTTACAAAGTATTGACATTTTCACAAGCTTTTCACCATTAATAGGACCTGCAGTCACTAGCAGTCAGGCCGGCAGTAGGATACTTACTGTTGTACAGAGTGATGACATGTAAACAGTTCAGAATCTGACGCTTGTACTCGTGGATTCTTTTGACTTGTACATCAAACAAGGATGCAGGGTTAATTTTGATTTTGTACTCTTGTTCCAGGTAGGCTGAAAACTTCAGCTTATTTTCCTAGCAATTAGAAAAAAAACAAAAAAACACCATACTCATTAGTGGATGAGCTGTCTTCACTGCACTTCAGTTCCCAGATGAAAAATTCCGGTACAGACGCAGTCACATGTGCCGCTGTAAGCCAATGGGTGACATGTCTCCAAGTGGCACATCTCTGTTGGGTCAGGTGCTGTGTGGGGACACATCACCGCTGCTGCCAGTCATGTAGACAATGGTGGACCCAAAGAGCCAAAACCAAGCATCAGAGAGCAGGTAAGTATGCTTCCCTTGACAGGTTCCACTGGATTTTGGGGGCATCTGATAAACTATATGAAGATGGACAACCTCTTTAAAAAAAAAGATCATTGACTTCTACATCATACAAAAAGCTAGCCTGTGAAAGCTTTTCAATTAAGCCAGGGAATGAATAGACAATGTGATGTTGGTCAAACATTCCCAGTATGCTCGGTTTCTGAGTTCTTATGTATTTATTAATGTAATTTTCTTAGATAATAAGATTTCACAAAGAAAAGTGGTGTTGAACTATAGCATAGGTGGCCAACCTGTGGCTCTTTGCCTCTTCATGTGTGGCTTTTTTGGTGGAGCCGGGAAGCAGTTAGGCTGGCTCACTCTCCACCTCGTGCTCAAATCTCTTTTCCTGATTGAGCATGTTGCTACTCTGCAGCTCCAGCTCACTCTTCACTACATCCCGATGCACACAGTGTCAGTACTTAGTATGTGGAGACAGGCGCTATCACCTGGCATTGTGCGCATCAGGTCACATTGGAAAGAGTGTAGCAGGTGCCCAATCAGGGGTAGAATATTTTTCTAAATTATAGAACTGAGAATTAGCGTCTGATCTAGGCATGGGAGCTTCTGATCTGAGCATGGGGTGGGGGTCTAATCTTAGCATGGGGGTTCTAATTGGAGTATGGGGGGCAGATCTGAACAGGAGGTTCAGATCTGAGCATGAGGGGTCCTGATCTGAGCAAGGGGGTCTGGTCTGAGCATGGGGGGATCTGATCTGAGCATGGGAGGAGATCTGAGCACTGAGGGTCTGACACTGGGAGACTGATTTGTGTTGAGTATCATATTTTAGGTCAGATATATTTTTCATCAGATCTCAGATCAGATAAAAAAAAAAAATTCTTTCTTATTTTTTCTCCACTAAAACCTAGGTGCATCTTATAGAGTAAAAAAAAAAAAAAGGTGACTCGTGTGCAAATGTATAGCTTGTGGCTCCTGGTAGTCATACGTTTTTTTCCCTGGCTCTTTGTGTCTGTAGGGTTGGCCACCCCTGAACTATAGCATGTCCTGTACTATATTGTGTGATGTATTCCTCAGAAGTATACTGCCGAAAACTTTGACCTTCTGTAGCAGTGAACAAAAATAGATGGGTAATCCATTATCAGTTTACTGCTACTATGGGGGGCATGTTATCAGCAAGGTAATCGTCATTATAATAGTAGGACAACAGTATGACAGCTTTGTTGTTCTCTTGAGGCCTAGATAAAGATGCCCACAGAAGAGCACTGCATTGATTAGTGTAATGTGTGATGCTCTAATTGAGTCACTACAGGGGTGTTCTCTCTGGCCGCAGTGAATTAAGTGAGACAGGACAGGCAGTAGAATGCATGGAGTGACTATAAAAGTATATCCAAAATACCATCCACTCGCTTTTTATTTAAAAAAAATTAAATTGAATATTCACATATAGATTGTCACAATGTGATAAACATTTTGATGGAATTGCCCCTTAAAATAAATCTTCATTAAGGCAAAAATCACTCCCATGGAACTGCCGCTCAGGCAACATCATAAAATAGAATCTAAATAGTGTTATTCCGATTATGTGTGTAGGGACCCCGAAAAGAGGACTGAAGCAGTTTATTGGTGTTCATTTATGAATAGGAGGTAGAATGGCAGGGAAGAAAATGTCAGTATGTAAGGCCCTATTACACTACAAGCCCCAATCAACACTTCTTTTGCCGTCCCTTGAAATAGAACAATATGACAATGCGGCCCTCAGACCAAAAAAAGTTGTGCACTCCTGGTCTACTTCAACTGGGAGCCCAAAGGGCCGCATGCAGTTACTCTCACTATGGCTCCTGACTCCCAACCCTATTTTTGGAAATGTCTTATAATATCTTAAACAACTCTTCATTACAGTGAAGGGGACATTGGGAAACAGCTGAATCGGGGCACTTCATACAGACTATAAGGTAGAGTGACCACATATGGGCAGCTACCATACATCTCTGGGGGATACAGGACAATGAATGTAATGTAAGGCCTTGGAATGATAATGTGTGTATGTGTTATGTTATAAAGATATGAATACGCCACCGGATGCCCACGACTCTAGAACACGTACCTGCTTGACTTTCGCTATGTCATGCACAAAACTCTCATCATCTACAAAATCCAACAATTTCCTCAGCTGGCTCAAGTCCGTCACAAAATCTTCACCAATTTTCTGTAAAGGAAGAAAAAAAAAAAACATCTTAGCTTTGCCCCTGTATCATCACTGATGATTATTAATAAATACAGCGTATATACCTTACCCTATAGACTATACAGTGAAGTAAAAATCAAAGGTTCCACATCAACATTATACTGTATGGTGGCGCAATTAAAAAAAAAAATTAAAGGGGCCTTCAAGGATCCTAAAAAAAAAAGCCGGGTACGTTCCACTGCCACCGCTTTGCTGCTTCCCATCATCTTGGTTTCTAGCACTGTGGAAATGACATCAGTGTTTGCCTCATGTGATTGCTGTAGCCAATCATTGGCCATAGCAGTGATGTGAAGTAGTACTGTAGGACTGGCGTTGCAGCAATGATGTGCTCGACTACCTCATATGACCACGAAGGTTATTGATTGGCTGCAGTGCAGGACACCAAGGTGACTGAGAAAACAAAAGTGGTGCTGCTGGAATAGATGGGAATTGAGTATGCCTTTTTTTTTTTTTTTTTTTTAATTGGCATCTTGGAAAACCCCATTAAGGCCTAGTTTACACTTTAGTGATTTCCATTAGTTAGGGCTCATGCACATGAACGTAAGGGCTCAGGGCTGATGTGTCCCTTGGGGACATGTCACTACTGAATCCAATCACTGTCTGCAGAGGAGCAGATGATGATGCCCATGCTGGGGAGGAAGTAAAGAAGCTGCAAATCGGAAGATAGACACTTGGGAGCCAGTGCGCAGGAGCGGAGCTGCAGGTAGCAGATGCGTATGAATCTTCCCATGGCAGGGGAAGACTGTGGGCACCTGTGAAAAGTTATTTCCAGACAACCATTTAAGGCAAGCACTAAAAAAAAGCAGCTCCACTCTTTACATGTTTCTTTTATTCCCAATTAGACTTGTACATGCATTTCCAGGACACATATATATAGCTTTTCTACCATTTTCTGAGGACAAATTCCTAGATTTCTTTAACCCCTTAGTGACCACCGATATGCCTTTTTACGGCAGTCACTAAAGGGCTTCAAGCTGGGCCACCTTTTTTTTTTTTTTTACAGCGGCCCAGTCTAAGCGCTGCTCTAACACCCCAGACCGGCAGAAGTGTCGATCCGAGCTGTTTAGAGCTTTACATGTAGCAGACAATGGCGCCCGCCATATGTAAAGCGGTGACAGTGGGAGCTGACTCCCTCTTTCTCCCAAATGCGATCGCGGGGTGCCGATGTGTGTAAAGGCTGGCAGGGGTCTGCTATAGGCCCCAAGCCAGCCTTGAGTAGTTTCCATCAGGCTGTGACTCTCTGATGCAGTCTGCTGGTCAATGTCAGTAAAGCACTGATATTAAAATACAATGCACTATAGGAATAGTGCATTGTATTTTAAAAGCGATTAAAATGTTGTCTGTTATAGTCCTCTTGTGGGGTAAAACAAAAAGTAAAACACATAAAAAAAAAAAAATTCCAGTAAAAATAAAAATATGCTTTTTTTTCCTATCGAAAATACACTTTTCAATGAAAAAAAAAATAAAAAAAAGTGTACTCCATATCTTTGGTAATTGCCATGTCTGTAATGACCTGCACTACATAAATACCATGTACATTATCCCCTAAGGTGAACACCGTAAAAAAAAAAAAAAAAAAAATGACAATAGCCCTGGTGTGATCGTTAACCTCCGGCACTTCAGCTGTGGTAAAACTAGGACTCCCAAGATGTACACTTGCTGGCTGTTCTCAGAACTCCATAGAAATGAATGGAGCAGGCTGGGAGTTGTAGTTTCACCACAGCTGGAGTGCCAGAGGTTAGCCATCACTGGAAAGGAAAGATCTGCACTAGAGATGAGCGAGCATGCTCGGGTGCCATTTTCGCGTATGCATTTTAAAATTGGTACGCTAATACATACGCATATTTTAATCTGTACACAAATGCATACGCATAACGTAAATTGCTAAAATGTGTATGCATTAGTGTACAGATTAAAATATGCGTATGTATTAGCGTACCAATTTTAAAATGCGTACGCAAATACGCGAAAATGGCACCTGAGCATGCTTGCTCATCTCTAATCTGTACCCTTTTCTGTATTTTTGACCCACACCCAGTTTTGGCTCACAATCACTGACCAAATCCCTGAAATGTGAACCAGGTCTAAACAGGTTTTCCCAGCTCAAGCACAACGCCTTCTTCAATATTTAACAGACCAAAGTGAACCAATGAAATACATCTGTTACAAAATCTGATGTAGAATAAGCCTGTTTTTTTATTCACGCTCCCACCAAGAGAAGATGGTAGCATGGCAGGTTACCTCGGCAATGATGTCCGCTAAGCCAGGGTTGCAAAGCATTAGCCACCTCCTTGGAGTGATGCCATTTGTCTTGTTCTGAAATTTATTTGGTTCAATTTCATAGAAATCCTTGAAGCTGTAAAACGAAAACAAGTTCAGATGCATCAGCTGCAATACATATTACATGGGCCCGTTTCTGTCAGACTGACAAATTCAACCAAAGTTTTTCAAGTAAATTTTTGGGGCATTTGTGGCTTGTAAGAAAACGACATTCATTTTTATGCTTATTTTCGGACATTTTTCAAGTCCTATAGAAAAACTTATGAGAAAGACACCAGAAAAAATCCATATCTAGAACATGAAAGACTCCAAAACCGCTCAAACCCAAAAATGCTTTGCATGTAATGCACTTAGACTTTAAAGTAAACACTAATGAAAAGAGCAGCAAAAACTACACTTTAATTAGATTTTATTTACAGTTGAAGGCAATTTACTGATCTTTGGTATTTAGGAACGTTTACTGTCCAAATACAAAGTACATGTACATGTGAAATAGCACTTGAACTAGCCAGTATATGACTTGAATGCTGCATTTATCACCAGAGGCACATGTCTAAAGACCGGAGTTTTAGACGCCAAGCTTAATAAGCCCCTGCGCTGGATCATCAAAGTTATGTAGACTATTTTCTACGCCTAAACCAGGCGTAGAAAATGATGAATGAAAAAGGCCTGCCGGCCCGTCCCCTTCCCATGCCACGCTCCACCTTTTTTTAGACCTGGCACATGGCGTGCGACAGAATCTGTGCCAGATATACGCCACAAAAGTGGTGTATATCTGTTTGTAAATGATCCCATAGTTTTTCCTGTGCTGGTGCATGGAAACTAGATGCTATGATATCTCCTATATACAGCACAGAGAGAAAAGAAGAGACCGTGGTCCCCTATCTCTCTGTAGGACACGTTCAGAAGCAGCAGCATAGAAGTCATTTCACAGCAGTAGTAAGTAGTGTAGTTGTGAATCCAGCACTTGGCTGAGATATAAAACTAGAGGCAGAAGCAGCATCTTGTGCGTCTGTGCCTCTCTCCAGCAGCTCACTTCTTCTCCCTCTGCTCTCCACAGACTTACATGTGCTGCAGCTGAAACCTGATCTCTGTTTGTGGTTTGAGAGACCAGTGCAGGAGGTTGGTGGAGGGGAAGAAGTGGCTGATGAACCTGAAGAAATGGAGAAAGTTGCATTTTTTTCTCATAAAAAACAGATGAGTAACTCCGGTTATTTGTCAAAAGGTTTCGTGTTTATTACAAAATCACGGCACAATCATATATTGATATATATAATATATATATATATGATTGTGCCGTGATTTTGTAATAAACACAAAACCTTTTGACAAATAACCGGAGTTACTCATCTGTTCGTATGTTGGGGTGGTAACCCTACTTCGGTTACAACACATCGGAGTGCAACAAGTTTTCAAAATAAGTACTTTTCTCATAAAAAATACATTACAAAGTATATCGGCACAGATTTACTAATGTGTGCCAAAAATTTGTCTAAAAAGTGGCACGATATGGCACATCTAGGGGTTCTACACTTCTTTCCAACATGTTCAAGGGGTGGGGCTTAAAGGAAAGGGGTGCAGCTTCATAGAAAAGGGGGTCTAAAATGCACCATTTTGCGCCAAAAAGGAGGTATTAAAATCTATCTTAAAGTAAGTCAAGCAATAGTTGGTACGGAGGCCGAGAAAAGTATCTATCCCTAGAACAAATTTATCATCCATCCTGAGCCCCTGTGATAAATCTGCCAGTCTAGACAGCCCGTCTATGCTTACACCCTCTACAGGATTAGTAAATCTGGGCCATCATCTTGGTATATACTATATATTTCTGATATTTATTGATAGCTTCTCTTTCCACATACTCAAAGCCTTTAAACAATGAAGCGTTTTTTTTGTCCCCCATTACTTACACGGAGTGCTTTACGATCTCGGAGTGGATCCTAGCCACACCGTTGACAGCATGCGATCCAATCACACATAAATGAGCCATGTTTATCCTCTTACAGTCGCCTTCTTCAATGATGGACATCCTGCGCAGGCGGTCCATATCCCCAGGATACATGGCTGCCACATCCTGCAAATGTGTAGAGATAAACACAATTATATAGAGGGCCCTGGTGTTGTAGAGTCAGGAGCAGTGGTCATTGCTAATCACGGGACATTCAAGGTCTTGTATTCCAGTTCTTTGATCCCTCATTTCTAACACTGCAGGGTGCAAAGTGCTTGTGATATGCAACTACAACAGTTGTGTCTTACTTACTGAATTTAACTCCAAAAATTTCTTATGACCTCAATGTGCAGATCACAACCACAACTAATTTGGAAATATTTTGGAAATATTTTTGTACTGTCTATAGTTTCAGCTCTGTTACTGAAGGAAAATCCCAGCCTATTGAAGTGTGACACATGGACCAGATGTGAGCTCTTACATCCAGGTGTTTTTGATTGATTGCATATATAATCTCCAGGTGGCGGGGCAGCAACTTCTCAAACAAGTGGACCGGCCAACGTTCCAGAGCCTCGGGCAGCACGGTGTGGTTGGTATATGCACAAGTCCTCTTGGTTACATCCCAGGCCTGGGGGGGGAGGAGCACAGATCACAGTAAATTCACTGGAGAGACGGTACAGAAAGCAGGTGACAATCAAGAAGATGCACAATAAATGATAAGCAAACACTTTGAAATTCAAATTGTATATTTATAGAGCCCATCCAACGCAAAAAATATTCTACATTTTTCAAACCAGCACCTGGGTCTGAATACTTTTGCAACTACATGCAATTAAAAATTTTGTACAGCCACTGTACAAAAATAATGTATCTGTATAGCGCCACCTGCTGTTTGCTCTTTCCCTTACTTATCTGTCCACTTGGCTGAGGTGGATGAACATGCTTGCTAAATCTTTCCGCTTCTGCTATGGACAGGATCAGAACTATTAATCCCCGACACGTCTGCAAACTCCTAAATCCACCTAATCTGTGCATGTGCAAGAGAGGAATAGTTCTGACCCCGTCCATAGCCCAGGCCGGAAACCTGGCAAAGAAAGCGACATCAGCGGAAGCAGGATTTTCAGGAATGTTACGTGACTGGGTTTTCAAGCAGTCAATCCACGCAACTTCAGGATGATAAGTATATTACAAACTTTCTTCTACAGGAGAGTTATGCGTAATTAGGATAGGTATGCGGGAGATGCCAACTCACAGAAAACCCCTTTAATGTCAATTTCATCGTTTAAACACTATGGGGGAGATTTATCAAACCGGTGTAAAGGAAAACTGACTTATTTGCCCCTAGCAACCAATCAGATTTCACCTTTCATTTAGCAGAAGAGCTTTGAAAAATGAAAGGTTGGAATCTGATTGGTTGCTATGGCAACTAGGCCAGTTTTCCTTTAACCAGTTTTGATAAACCTACCCATATGTTATTTTTAGGTTCCAAATTTTGTACTAATTACATTTCTATTTCTTTATAATAGTCAGAGCTTGTTTTTTTTCCTATATAGTTGCAAATTCCCTGCATAGACACAGAGGTACATTATCAATTCTTGCTACCTACAGTTGCCACAGTTGCTTTTGAGATAACCGCATGTATGCATTAACCTTCTACAGTCGGTCTAGTGGTAGCAGAAGTCAGAATTTAAAGGGATTGTCTCATGACTTGGTTGCTGTAGGTGAAATGTATCAGTAGCCGCAGCTTCCACCAGTAAGGAAAGCCGATTGACACAGTTTCTGAAGTTGGACTTACTGATGGCCAGGTCAGCTACAATTTAAAAAGGGTTTGTCTTTCCCTTTAATACGTAATTTAAAGCCTTTTTTCCCATCCAAAACATAAAAATGTACTAAATTGGTAAATCGGAAGCTAAGACAGTGGCCAATGTTGGAATATTAAATTTATCTTATTTTTCTATTCACTTGTAGCAGCCATTTGTATAAAAGTGACAGGAAGTACAACCATATTGGTAGCCGCCTGTGAACTAGATTTTCTGCAGGCTATCACTTGAGAGTCGACAGCTGGGCATCAGTTCCTTAACAGAAACAGATTCAGCGTACATACACACAGGATATAAACTGCAATAGAAAAAAGTTGTGGCAAGATCCACATTTTACATTTGGATTCTGTAATGGATTAGAGCAGGGATGCCCAACCTGCGGCCCTCCAGCTGTTACAAAACTACAACTCCCAGCATGCTTGGACAGCCTACAGCTATTAGGGCATGCTGGCAATTGTAGTTTTGCAACAGCTGGAGGGCCGCAGGTTGAGAATCCCTGAATTAGAGGATTTCACTCACATGCATTGCAAAGGGTCAAATCCATAGTGAAAATCCGCAACATAAATTGACATGCTGCAAGGTCATCCACTATGCTGGTATGGAAATATGCTGCAGAATGCCTGCAAAATCCTGACAGAAAACCCACAGCATCTATGCACCGAGTGAACAAACCCTTAAAGGGGTTGTCCGAGTTAAGGCAACAAAAAAAATCTAGATTTCCTCATTTCCCTGGTTCTCTTCTGGCCCTTGTTTACCTGCAGTAACAATCTCTGCCCCTCCCCCCCTGCTCTGCAAAGGGAGTGAATACAAGAGCTGCCCTGAGTGATATGTCTGACTGCTAGGAAACTCAGCAGCATGTTGTATGTGTAGGACTACAAGTTCCAGCTGTACAATGACACTGCTGATACACACAGGAACTTTCCCCTACCTTTCTTGTGCAATACTTTGTAGAATTCCTCTGTGCCCAGCATTTGTCTCCTCACTGCCTGCAGCTACTGTTGTAAAGCCATGAGCCCTCAGTGTGTTCTGGCTGAAGGGATTAATGTTTTATCTGAAGGAATCCAGGGAAAGAGTAGCAGCAGCCCGGCAGTGCAGGGGGGCATCTGATTTCTGAGGCATCACAGAGCAGGGAGATAAGCTGACATCACAGGTCATGTGACCCTCAGTGAAATCTGAGAAACCAGCAGCATATTTGACAAGTTAGAATCATACAAAGAACAAAAAAATAACTTGGAGAACCCCTTTAAACTGATCACCAATATGGCTACACTTCTTGTTGTCGATTTTATAGACAAAAAAAAAGCACAGCATAAAAAACAAATAGCAGTATCCCTGTAAGTAAAAAACATAATTAATAAACTTTGGGGCATTTATTAATTTGAAATATACCTAAATTAGGCGTATTTCAGGCACAGACTGCGGCTTCTCCTGCTGACGCCAGGTCTAAAATTGTGGATGGGGGAGGGGGGCGGTCCCTGTTTTAGGCATAGAAAATGGTCTAAATGTAAGACAGCTCAGAAGCTGTCTTACATTTAGAAGTGGCACTGGATGTGCCGAAGTTATCTGGAGGCCGGCGCCACTTCATAACTTCAGCGGATCCACCGCCAGCTATGGGGCTTTACTAAGACCAGGGTCTAAAATTAATCTTGGAAAACTCCTTTAAGAGATAATGCCATAGTAAGATTGTGCTGTAATGTTCTGTGTGGCTTCACCTTGTCCCACTCCATGCCTTCCATGTCTACAAAGATCCTCATGAGCTCAGGAATAGCGAGGGCAGGATGCGTATCATTCAGCTGTATAGCAACCTATAGGATAAAAGTGGTCACATAAGTTAAGCTCTGGAAACTTTGTAATATAATATATTTACAAATTTAGTTAGCTAATTATAGTACTTGTCTTTATACAGGACACATTATAATTATACCCCATGGTAACACTTCAGGACCCTCAGATTCATATTTTTATGTTCTGCTTAGCTATTTTTTGATTGTTTCTTATTCTGACTTACGTGGACAGCCTTACTCTTATGTCCCACAAGCACCACAATAATGGGTATTTCTGCCTGTGTACTAGTAGGAGAGATGGAATTTTTACTTTCTCACGTTAAATACTAATTAAGTCTATATAAAAGGATATTTACGCCCTTTACACCTTACGCTGTTCCTACCGGATCAGATTTGGCGTGCAGCTTGGAGTTTACACTATGGGGGAAAATGCCTATAGCACATGCTCTATATTTTGATGGGGCCGCGGAACGTAACTACGGATGCAGACAGCACATGTTGTGCTGTCCGAATTTTTTGTGGCGCTATTGAAATGAATGGGTCCGCACACTTTCCACAAAATTGCGGAACGAATGCAGACCCATTCAGACGGTCGTGTGACTGTACCCTAAGGCCCCATTCCCACGACCGTATGAATGGGGCCGTATCTATTCCGCAATTCTGTGGAATAGATGCGGCCCCATTCACCTCTATGGGAGCGCACAGCTGCGGCACAGAGACAGCTCCGTGCCATGGCTCCGCATAAAAAGATAAAACATGAGTGGACAATTATAGGCATTTTGAATGGGGCGCCTGGCCGTGTGTTCCGCAGCGCTGAATGGGCCCTTATTCTGTTTTCCCTTAAATTAATTTACAGGGTTATCGAGCTGATTATTGGGAGTGAACGTTCATACGAACACTTGGATGTAATCGTGAACAAGTGCCACCCATCACCCAACACAAGTAAAATGTTGGATGATCAGATCCTTTACGCGGAACAAATGAAGTCACTGTTTGTTGTCAACACATTGCCCTGCGCAAACCGAGATGTTCTGCTACAGTACAATGAATCTCTGTGGGGACGAATGATCGTAGTAACAACCGCTTACCGGACTGCTACATGTAACGAAGCGAAGCCTCGGGTCCATTCACTTCTATGGGGCTGACGTAAATACCCAAGCCAGGCGCACCTATCAGACATTGGGGTCGAATTTCCTAGCGACATTACCCTAATGTCTGAGATGGCCAACCCCTTTAATTAATACCAAGAAATACCAGACAGAAATACCCATTATTGTGATGCTTACGGTAAAACAGATTTAGAAACCTATGCTCCTCTTGCTATATTATTGACCATTATATTTGACCTGCTTATGCTTCTCGTGTTTTTTCTTGTTTGAAAAATGGGAAAAATAAATTACACCATTAGGGCGCCCGTACACAAAGCAGCCAGGAAGGAAATAGCAAATACACACAAATTGTCACTGTTTCGTGATGCGTTTTTTAGTCATGTGACAAATACAGGTTAAGCTCCTTTAGAAAATGAAAGGTGAAATCTGACTGGTTGCTATGGGCAACTAAGCCAGGTCTACTTTACACCAGTTTGATAACTCTCCCCACATGGTTTTATGTACTTCACTTGTACTTGCATAAAAAAAACACTGCAAAACTGTGACACCTGAATGTAAAACCCCATGTGGTTCTTGGCCGCACATCTTCATGTACTGGCACCGTAAAAAGAACAAATCTTTTATTTAGTGAAGTTGGTTTTAACATATACCTACACAGGCTGTGAATAAGTAAACTAGGCCGCATTCACAATTCAGTATTCGATCAGTATTTCAATCAATTTTTTTTCTTTAAAAAAACAGACACTGATCCAATAAGTGTGAATGAGGACTAAGAGTCCATTCACACAAACGTATATTTGCGGGTGCGGGTATTATTGCGGACCTGCAAATATACGGGGGCCGCCCGGCCTGTGTTCCGCAGCGCTCGGAACACACGCCGGGTGGCCCCATTGAAAATGCCTATACTTGTCCCGCGGCGCCGGGTCGGCCCGATTGAAAATGCTTATAGATGCAGCCCCATAGAGGTGAATGGGGCTGCATCTATTCCGCAATTTTGCGGATAGATACGGCCCCATTCAATACGGTCGTGTGAATGGGGCCTAAGGCTCAGTGCAGGAAATCTGTTTCCATGGTAGATTCAGCATATGGGACATTAATTAAATGAAAAACATCCTATGACAAGGAAAAGCAGCTTGGGAATGAGGATTATCTGCAGACATAGATCTGCTGTTTATTACCTGCTTCTTATTGTCTAAACCTGCATTTTAATGTATTTATGATAATAGTATTTTTGGAAACAACAGCAACAATGAGAAAATATTGTTTGGTTATACTTTGTAAAGTTGCGCCACTAAATTACCAGAATCACTGGGGAAGATTTATCAGAACGGGTAAAGTAGAACTGGCTTAGTTGCTTATAGAAACCAATCAGATTGATCCTTTCATTTTTCAGAGCTCCTTCGGAAAACAAAAGGTGGAATCTAATTGGTTGCTATGGGCAACTAAGCCAGTTTTCCTTTACACCACTTTTGATAAATCTCCCTCACTGTGTCTATACTACAATCTGTCTATAACAGTAACAATTTACCTTATCAGGGAAGGTATCAAAGCAGGTTCTCACTGGGTCCCGACAGCCAAACTTGGAAGACTTGAAACGTCTGATAATATCCTGCAGAGTGGCGGCTACCACAAAGTACTCCTGCTTCAGACGCAGCTCCTTTCCTTCAAAGAACTGCAGAGAAGGCAGCACAGATTATTCTCTTTACTCATATCAGAACTAGATACATTAACATGTGGACTTGCTGAAAAGGGCTCAAATGCCAAGTTTCCCTGTAGGTCTGTACTACGGCAATGGAGGTACTCCATGTGCTGCTGCATAGTTTCTCTGTGAGGCACCAAGGAGCAGCGTTATCAAAACTGGTGTCATGGAAAACTGGCTTAGTTACCCATCGCAACCAATCATATTCCACCTTTCATTTTTCACAGCTCCTTTGGAAAATGAAAAATGGAATCTGATTGGATGCTCTGGGTAACTAAGCCACTTCTACTTTACACCAGTTTAATAAATCTCTCCCAATATATTTCCCCAAAGAAATTCTTCTAGTGAAGAGTATCTCCATAAACAAGCAATGGAGAATAAAAACCTCTTTGTGCCTCGCTCATATAAAACATAAGTTTGCCCATACACCTGGGAGAGAGGAGAAAGCTGAAAGCAGACACATGGCTCATCTTCATATGTATTTCAATTCATTGCTTGCGACATACATCTTAAAACCAATATTCCATTTAAGTCCATAGAAAGTGCATAGACGAAAAAGCGTTGTGCTATTGCACACGCCCCCTTTCTTTTTCATCCCCTGAAACATAGCTGTCTAGTGTCTTGGTACGCTGACTTTCTGCCTCTCATGTGGACTATTTGAACAGATATGTATATGGCAATAGCACAGCACTTTTTCAGAGGATCCATAAGAACTAATGTGCAGCAGCCCTGTACCACTCCTGAGTACAGAGGCTGCCGCACACTATATCTGGCCCCCCCTATCCTCGCCGGGGGCAGGCGGTACACGGCCAGGAGTGCGAGCTTCCGGTCTTTAACCTCCTAGATGCTGTGGTCACATTTGATAACGTCAATCGCATACATTACTCCTGGGTTTCTACTGTTTAGAACAGCAGGCACCCGGCGGCTATGGTGCTTGTTCCACTCGCAAGCGGGCGTAATTTTTAAATGCCCCACTGATTATGTAAATTTATGTGGAACGGTAGAGAAGGGATTAAAGCACTGGAAGACCCACGGTTAGACTCATGCTTAGGGTCCATTCACACGTCTAAGTGTTTTGCGGGCTCCAAATTGCGGAACACATATAGTCACCCCTGTAAAAAAAAAAAAAAAAGCCTATTCTTGTCGGCCCACTGAAATGAATGTGCCCATTGATGTGGAGCCAGAAATACGGACATGTTAATGGACCCTTACTTGGTCCCATCTAACACCAACCCCCCCCCCCCAAATGGGTGACACGTCAAAGCTGTCACTGGCTGCAATGGCCACATGACCCATGTCAAACTGGATGTTGATGTTGGGAGGGCCTGGAACTGCTGCGGAGAGATGGAAGTGGAACCCAGTGGTGGGGATCAGGCAAGTATGATTCCTACTGGCCTCTGGCCACACTAGAGGTCTGCAGAGAAGGTCCCAATGAGTGAACAACCCCTTTAAAGAAATACATACTGTATAAGCCCATAGCATGCCTTAGGTACCATATTACAAACTGACATATCACAGATTGGTAATACACTTGTGGCTCTAAGCCCAATAAAATACTACGGACACTGTACTCCTAGATAAAGGCGACTCACGTTATCGTTGGGGTACAAGACCCGGGATATATTTTCAGCCAGATTTCTATCCAAAACAGCTTGTATGTAGTCACCGACATTAACTGTGGGAGAAAGGGTTAAATGTTATTTGCTAATCGGGTTTTTAGTTTCTTGAAAAAAAAAAAACTCCACTTATGATATACACATTGATAGTAGCTAGTCTTACAGTGTGCCAGCTGGAATCCTGCCACATAGAGGAGCTCAGAGGTCACAGCTCTTATCACCTAGTAAACTTTACCTTGTTCTGGACACATAAAATCTCACCGCTAGAAGTATTTATTTATTTATAAAAAAAAAAAAAAAAAAAAAAAAAAAAAAAAAAAGAAGAGGAGAGTGTTTGCATATGTGCCTACAAAAAATAGGCAAATACGAGATCCCTGGAACTTGTATGCTCAGGAGGACAAAGCGTCTTAAAGGGTTATTTCCAGCTCCTCAGGTATTCACGGCTGAGGCTGAGATCAGGATACCCGTCCTAATAGAGCAGGCATGGCCAACCTGCGGCTCTCCAGCTGTTGTAAAACTACAACTCCCACCATGCCCTGCTGTAGTCTGATACCTGTAGGCAGTCTGGGCATGCTGGGAGTTGTAGTTTTGCAACAGCTGGAGAGCCTCAGGTTGGCCATCCCTGTAATAGAGCCTGCCTAATCATTTTTTGGGATTCCTGACCCCATCTGTTCGTTGCATAGGATGGGTATTCTGATGAATGGTTAGGTTGGGATAACCTAGAGGTGGGCAATTTTGCCAAAAAAATAACATCTCTATTTTTTTCATTTTTGATTTGAATCTAGATTTTATTTTTGTTTATTAAACTGACTACATAGACTAGCAGTGCAGGGGTTAATTATAAACTGACGGATCCATCATATGTACACTGTTGCTATGCAGTTAGTGTCCATCACTTGCTCTTTTAAAGGGTTTCTGTCACCAGAAATCACCCTATTAAACCAAGTGTCATTTGCAATGAGCAAATGACACTTGATGACAGTAATGTTAGTCTCATATTTCTGGGTCCAGCAGTTTAGCCAAAAAATAGGTTTTTATAATATGCAAATGACCTCCCCTAGGTGCAGTAGGCGTGAACCTGCACCTAGGAGAGGCCGTAATAACGCCTCTTACCACGCCTCCGTAGCGCTGATTGACAGGGCCGGGCAGCCAGCTCTTTCGGCTCCCGGCCCTGTACGATCCCGAAATCTCGCGCCTGCGCACTGCGGTAGTACATCCGCGCGCGAAGGAGCCGGGATCCGGGCGGCCGCCGGCTCTCAACGCGCGTGCGCGGATGTACTACCACAGTGCGCAGGCGCGGGATTTCGGGATCGTACAGGGCCGGGAGCCGAAAGAGCTGGCTGCCCGGCCCTGTCAATCAGCCCTACGGAGGCGTGGTAAGAGGCGTTATTGCGGCCTCTCCTAGGTGCAGGTTCACGCCTACTGCACCTAGGGGAGGTCATTTGCATATTATAAAAACGTATTTTTTGGCTAAACTGCTGGACCCAGAAATATGAGACTAACATTACTGTCATCAAGTGTCATTTGCTCATTGCAAATGACACTTGGTTTAATAGGGTGATTTCTGGTGACAGAAACCCTTTAATAACAACTACAGACTTCAATGAAGAGTCCTCACTCCATTCACTTCAATATGAAAGCATGTGAACTGGTGAAAGGGGAACTTTTACATTTAAAAAAAAAAAGACAGTGTAAACTTAGGCAGACACTAGGCAAATTGTGGATCTGCAAAATACGCATTTGGTCCATGTTCGCACTTTTCGCGGGCCCTACTGAAAAAAATGCCTATTCTTGTCTGCAAAATGGACAATAGGACATGTTCTATCATTTGTGGCTCAGACATGATGACATCTGTGTGTTGCTCGCATTTTTTGCAGCCCCATGGAAATTAATTGGTCCAAGTGCGATCCATAGTGGTGTGAATGCGCCCTTAAACTGCTCCAGATTTATCACAATAACTGATGTTGGATGATAAATCTGGCCCATAGGCTGTCTAATCTAAGTTTGGCAAAGTTTAATTGAAAAAAAATAAATCAAATTTTTTAAAATTTGGTTCCTTTTTCGTGCACTGCACCACACAGAATCCAAGAACCTCGCAAAAAGTTGCAATAGTGCCAAAAGTTGCTGAAAATACACTGCTGCAAAGCATGTACCCCAACTGTTTTGGCACAGTTTTGATTAGTAAATCTCCCCATATATCGCGTTAAATAAAAAACAGGCAACCCTATCGAAATTAAACACACAAAAACTAGGTTTTACATTAGTTTCCTTTTGTAATAATATTTTCTTTCTTGCTAGTATGGTAGTAGTTGCTGACTGATCAACTTTTCCACTAAAGTAATGATACAACGTGATGACCTTGCCAGAGATCGCCCTACATGACGCATTTGCCTTTTATAGCAATGCTGAGCTGCTACTAGACCTGTGGTGATAATCACAAGAGCTCGAGCTGTCCAAGCCCTTGTAATGTTGTCTAATAGGGAAACCTGTTGATGGAGGCCTCTATCTACACTGCTGCAGTAAATGGGCCACATCAGAAATAAGCAAGACCAAAATAGAAGAGCGCTGATAGAAGTGATCACTCAAGGGTCTGGAATGCAGAACAGGAAGATTATAAGCATAATCCACCGCTTAATGTGACCGGTGTGCATTAGTAGAAGCTCAAAAAGCTGAAAACTGGGAAATATGTAGTGCTTATATATCAACCGTGCCATTCATATCTGCATTTGCCTTCATCAGGATCTCAGCAAAATTTACTAAACTGCATGCAACACTTTATAGATATGGGGCCCCTTCAGTATAACGGTAGGTATCATTTCTTCTGAAAAGGTTAATGGAGTTTGCCCACCTCAGACATTGATGGCGTATGGCTATCTCCAGAACGGGGCCCCTGAATTGAAGTAGAGCACACTGCGCATGCGTGGTATGCTCTACATTCACTGCTATGTGAGTTCTATTCAGCTCTATGGGACTTCCGAAAATATCCACTAGCTCTGGTATTTTTGGATGTCCCATAGTGGTGAATAGAGAGTGCACAGGGCACACAGTGCCACATCTCCATTCATCACTATGGGACTGCCAGCGCTCAGCTATTTATGGAAGTCCCATAGCGCTGGAGAAGTGGCCGCGCTTGCGCTGTGTGATCTCCTTCAGTCAGTAGAGTACCCTCTGGAGATAGTAGCAGGTCCCAGAGGTGGGAACCACACCTATCTGACAGTCTGTCACATTGTTGGAGATGGGAATACCCCTTTAAGGCCCATCTTCACTTATAATGTAAAAATTCAGGAACAATTCAGCTTAACAATAAAAACCCACTACTAGAACATCACAGTCACATAGATCTAGGAACCTGAGATAAGGGGGTTGTTTGGAGAACTCCTTACACTGCATAGCTGCTTTAGCTTCTCTGTCTATGACATGACGGGAAATCTGTAAGTACCAGTCATTTTGCAACCTCTGGGTAACAAAACAGCAGTACTGCTAACAGAAAAAAAAATCTTCATATCACTTAACTCCTTATATCTAAGGTTCCTGTACCCCCAAGAGTGGGACCAAGTGGGAAGTTGCTGCATCCAGGAGTAAAGCCTTCACAAGAGGACTTGTTCTAGAAACAAGTGCGGCTCCCAGAACTTGGATAGGCCATAAATATCAGAGATAACACCCTTTTACATTCAATTCCACATGAGTAAAGATTAAAGGGGTTTTCTGAGATATTTTAATCTGATGGATAGGTCATCAGTATCTGATCGGTGGGGGTCCGACACCCGGGACCCTTACTGATCATCTGATTGAGAAGGCACTGGACTTCTCTCAGCTTTTCAGCTTTAGGTCATGTGTCATCACGTTCAACGGTCACATGGCCTAGGCGCAACTTAGCCTCACAGAAGTGAATGAGGATGAGCTGCGATACCAAGCACAGCCACTATACAATGTATGGCGCATTGCTTGGTGGGGATAGAGAAGGCTGTGGTGCTCCCAAGAGCTATGCTGCCTTCTCAAACAGCTGATCGGCAGGTGTCCTGGGTGTTGGACCCCCACCGGGATAGGTCATGAGATAGGTCATCAGTGATGGGTCATCAGTAAAAATATCTCGGAAAACCCTTTCAAGGCTTGAATTCAGATGAGTGGTTTGACTCATATGATCTAAACTGGACCAGATAACCAACCCCCTACCAATAAACACTGTACAAATAATATTTTTCAGCATCGTTATTATACAGTGGGGAAAAAAGTATTTAGTCAGCCACCAATTGTGCAAGTTCTCCCACTTAAAAAGATGAGAGAGGCCTGTAATTGATCATAGGTAGATCTCAACTATGAGAGACAAAATGAGAAAACAAATCCAGAAAATCACATTGTCTGATTTTTAAAGAATTTATTTGCAAATTATGGTGGAAAATAAGTATTTAGTCACCTACAAACAAGCAAGATTTCTGGCTCTCACAGACCTGTAACTTCTTCTTTAAGAGGCTGCTCTGTCCTCCACTCATTACCTGTAGTAATGGCACCAGTTTGAACTTGTTATCAGTATAAAAGACACCTGTCCACAACCTCAAACAGTCACACTCCAAACACCACTATGGTGAAGACCAAAGAGCTGTCGAAGGACACCAGAAACAAAATTGTAGATCTGCACCAGGCTGGGAAGACTGAATCTGCAATAGGCAAGCAGCTTGGTGTGAAGAAATCAACTGTGGGAGAAATAATTAGAAAATGGAAGACATACAAGACCACTGATAATCTCCCTTGATCAGGGGCTCCATGCAAGATCTCACCCCGTGGGGTCAAAATGATCACAAGAACTGTGAGCAAAAATCCCAGAACCACACGGGGGGACCTAGTGAATGACCTGCAGAAAGCTGGGACCAGTGTAACAAAGGCTACCGTCAGTAACACACTATGCCACCAGGGACTCCTGCAGTTCTAGACGTGTCCCCCTGCTTAAGCCAGTACATATCCGGGCCCGTCTGAAGTTTGCTAGAGAGCATTTGGATGTTCCAGAAGAGTATTTGGAGAATGTCATATGGTCAGATGAAACCAAAGTAGAACTGTTTGGTAGAAACACAACTCGTGTTTGGAGGAGAATGAATGCTGAGTTGCATCCAAAGAACACCATACCTACTGTGAAGCAGGGGGGTGGCAACATGATGCTTTGGGGCTGTTTCTCTGCAAAGGGACCAGGACGACTGATCCATGTACATGAAAGAATGAATGGGGCCATGTATCGTGAGATTTTGAGTGCAAACCTCCTTCCATCAGCAAGGGCATTGAAGATAAAACGTGGCTGGGTCTTTCAGCATGACAATGATAACAAGCACACCGCCAGGGCAAGGAAGGAGTGGCTTCGTAAGAAGCATTTCAAGGTCCTGGAGTGGCCGAGCCAGTCTCCAGATCTCAACCCCATAGAAAACCTTTGGAGGGAGTTGAAAGTCCATGTTGCCCAGCGACAGCCCCAAAACATCACTGATCTAGAGGAGACCTGCATGGAGGAATGGTCCAAAATACCAGCAACAGTGTGTGAAGACTTACAGAAAATGTCATTGCCAACAAAGTATATATAAAAAAGTATTGAGATGAACTTTTGTTATTGACCAAATACTTATTTTCCACCATAATTTGCAAATAAATTCTTTAAAAATCAGACAATGTGATTTTCTGGATTTGTTTTCTCATTTTGTCTCTCATAGTTGAGGTCTACTTATGATGTCAATTACAGGCCTCTCTCATCTTTTTTAAGTGGGAGAACTTGCACAATTGGTGGCTGACTAAATACTTTTTTTCCCCACTGTGCAGCATTTTCCAGTCATCAATACACTGATAAATAGGCCTAGCTATATCCGGTTGTGTGATGTCTCCAGGAACACCTTATATGTATTTAGGGAGTATAATTGTAATGTGAGGTTCATCTACTGTATTATTACTAGGCTGTAATTCACTTTTAGAAAATTTGCTTCCCTGGGGTCCAATTGAATATTCCATTAAAACTCAAGAAAATGAAGAGTGACATCACTTTCTAGGAGCAGCTCCAGTAAAAATGTCATTTGCAAGCTGAACAATGCTATTGTGCCACTGGAGAGCCTCAGTGGTATTAACTAATCGGGATATTATTTCTGGATATCCTGGGAAACAGAGTTCACATTTACACGCATTACAGAACCTCTGTCCACTTGATATCATAATCAATTTCAAAAGAACTTAGTCTACGAGTGTAATTCTCATTTCAGTTTATTTTTAATATTGTGTTGGGACAGGGGTTTTGAACATTTTTGTAATATACTTTATTAGGGAAAGATGTTTCTTTGTACCAGAAAACAGTGTAAACAGTCTTCTTGACAAAGTTCTGACTGAGCGTTATTAAGGAAAGTCTGTCTTCAGTTCCACTGAGCGCTAAAGACATCTGTGTGTAACAATTCAGATACTTAGAGCACATGTCAATAGTCAGAGATTAAGGTGGTGACATATAGAGGCTTCCAGCCTGCGTTATATCACACACAGACATATCAAAAGTTTTGTGAAAAGTTAATGACCCTTTAAATATCATGCAACATTTGATAAATTCTGCATAAGTTACAACAATACAGACATGTTAAAGAGAACCTGCCACCAATCCAAATTAATTGAGTTATATAGATATTACTGTTGGCCATGGTTCCCTGAGCATGGCATACTTTCTCTTATGAATACTGGCTCCCCGATCTAGAGTTATGTCCCCCGATGTCACATATGTGAATGCGAAGTGACTAGCCACAGACCTCCCCTGGTCACATCTCTTCTTTGCACACTGCGGTGTAATGCTGTGTGATGGAGACCATTACAGCGGGGAGGAACCTCCCCTAGAAAATAAGGGAAGTGACTAGACAACTCCATTCTCACATCCTCCATTTATACCTGTAACCTGATGACATGTTATCCATAATTATGTCACCACTGCCACCAACACTTGGCTGCAGTATGCAATTGCTGGTTGAGCAGCTATCCCTCCTCCCAATGGGCCTGATTTATCATCATTTTTCGCCAGTTTTCTGACATGAAAAAGCCACAAACAGTATGTAGCAAACACTTGCACAAAAATTTTTCTCTCTACCACCTTCGCCACTTTCCTGAAAAGAGGGGTGGGGTTTAAGAGGGTAGGGGCGGGGCCAGGAAACACCTTGTCATAAATTAGGCATAGTCCCTGGCAGCGTTATCATACACCGGAGCAAAACGCCAGTCTACGATAAATCAGGTTCACTGTTTTTGGAAATATGGCTTCTGATCAACAGAACTAAATCCATAAAAATATCTTACACTCCTGCAGGTCAAACTCGTTTGGTGCCTTTGCTGACCAAAGCCTCATGGTGTTCACAGTGTTGTTCTTATAGCCAGGAACAGGAGTGTCATAAGGCATTGCAAGAACTATCTGCAGAGAGAATAAAGTGTCACTGTTACACAGAAAATGTTTTGTGATCTATTACATGTCATAGCTATGGACAACAAATGACATGAGTAATATTTTTTAATGATCTGGCCATAAATGATCATTACATGATACTAATACGATCGGCAACGACCACTGAAAAGCCTTTAGTTTTCTCTGAATTGTTTTCAAATTATGATTGATGGTAATCCTATGACTTCTGCTGAATGTCCCATGTGATACAGTGTCATCCATAGTGGCCATACTTCATCTGACCATAGGTGCCTATCAAACCCCTCCGCAGTGACGTCACTGTGACTAAACGCCACTGAAGAGGCCGGTGAGTGTCTGCCATGGTCAGGTGACAGGTTGTCACTCCAACCTGTGGCTTTTCTACCACCGTTGACACCACACACCTTAGACCAGGGATGCCCAACCTGAGGCTCTCCAGATGTTGCAAAACTACAACTCCCAGCATGTCCACACTTCCTACAGCTTTCAGCCTACAGCAGGGCATGGTGGGAGTTGTAGTTTTACAACATCTGGAGAGCCGCAGGTTGGCCATCCCTGCCTTAGAAGGGTGTACCTGATGCACTCAGTTCAGCGGGGGCCATAATAAATTCATTATTGGCAAGCATGTTCACATGAGGTCTGTCTCCAATTCTGGGCACCAAAACACACGGGTTGTGCTGGAGCCCAACCCCTTAAGTAATTTCTGTAACCGATGGCTCTCCATCTGCTATGTTGGGGTATGCCGGGAGTTGTAATTTCACAAGACTTGGAGAGGCACAGGTTGGAGACCACTACTGTAGACCAAGAGTGCACAACCTGCAAACTACTAAGCCATTAGCAGTATGGGGGTCTCCCGACACCTGTACAACACTGCAGAAGGAGTAGATTATTTAAAGAGGTGGTCATGAATTGAGTGCAGCTTCATTGTAATTTACATGAATGTTGAAACTGTTCAGCATCTCACAAGATCTACAAAAGAGAGATCAACATTCATGGTTGTCCTCCTTTCTGGAGTGTGAACAGGGAGAAGGGACCCCCCATTTTCCTGAAAGAATGGAATGACCGTTGGGATAGGTTCACCCACAAAAACATGGCCTTCAGACTGGAAATGGTTATACATCCCTTCTGGTAGAACAACACTAGAACAAGAACTTTACCTGATGATTACAAGTAAGGCCTGCTTGCGTTTTTGTTTTCCGGTATTGAGATAAGGCAGAGGGTCTCAAAAATGAAAAAAACGTTTCTGTTTAGTCCTCATGCATTCTGAATGGAAAGAGGTCCGTTCAGGATGTCTTCCGTTCTGTCAGAATTCCGTTTTGTGATCGGACACAGAACTGCTGCAAGCTGCAGTTTTATGTCCGGTCATAAAAATGGATCCATCACTGAGAACAATGCAAGTCAGTAGTGACAGATCAGTTTTCTTAGGAGCCTGAATAAACGGATCCGTCACCCATTGACTTTCAATGTATCAAGTGACAGATCCAGTTTGTTCCGTTTTGTTGTCACACAACCGCATCCTAACGGAACAGATGCATCCTGATGTGGAAAATAAAACATATCCGTTTAATTCCTCTGCCAGTTCCCAAAACCGGAATTAACAACGTAAGTGTGAAACAGGCCTAACTAGACGAAATGGCAGTACACAAAATGACTGCCAATCGGTGTATTGAAAAGACCGATCCCACAAACGTGCAAATTACCAATATCAATTTTTAACCACATATTGCACTTGTATGTATTGTATAGGATGACGGAAATGTTAGATACAAACCTGTGTTTCTACCCACTTAGTCCCTTCAGATGTGTGCTCTACTTTGCCATAGAAATGGACAGGAAGCATGTACTCAGGACGGGCCTTCTCCCAGGGATTACCATACCGCAACCAGTCATCAGCTTCCTCAACCTGTTAGAACATAAAGCAATCTTTAACAAGCGCAGGCTTTTGGGTTTGTTTGTTTTTTTAATTACAGGAACCACTTACTATCATGACCATGGTGAGTTTTGGTTCCCTGCTCTGGGTTATCTTAAAACTACTAACCCCACAGACTGCCTGAATGGATCCTCTGGGCTCGAAATACTGATCTGATTCGGCTTGCATACTAGTCATGTTTCAAGGCCTGTTTCTGAAAGGGAGTTCATTTGCATACTTTTTCCTCCAGAGGAACACTGCATGGCCTACAAGGCTCTTTATTACTAGTGATCTCCCCAAGGAGAAATAGTAACTCCTGATCAAAGTGAATATGGAAATCCATACTCCCCCCCTTTGTTTTGCTAGAATATAAGTACCATTTATAATGCCTGCATTCTTTAAAGTTCATTATCATTAATGGCTATTATCGCAAGAATATGCCATCACTTTATGATTGGTGGGAGTCTGACCCCTGAGATCTCGAGAGTGAAGGGCTCAAAATGCTGATTTAGTGTAGCATCCTCTTTACCATTTTCCAATGCACAGCAGCACCCTGGCCACCTTCTGTGCAGAGAACTGACGCAGGGCCTGATTCAAAGGCACTAAATCAGCGTTGTGGCCCCTTCATGGAGTCCTGAAATCCTTGCTGATGCTAATGTAAATCATGACTGCAGGATCGGATAGCGGATACGTTTCTATCTTGTCACAATAAAGGGCATGTGCAGTGCTACAATATTGATGTCCTATCCTTCAAAATTACCTGCGCGCCATCTCTTCTGCAGCAGTGGGCAGTGTAATTACAACTGCTTGTCCCATTCACTTGAATGGGAAGAGAAGGGAAGCGCCTCTAGAGAAGTTTTCATCAGTGCCACATTATGCATCTTTAGTTTCTTCCCATAACACTGTTTTTCTTGGGTTTTTCCCTTAGTTAGGGCTGTTACAATATGAGGATCTTCTCAAGATGGCTCCTCTGCCAGTTCTCTGAGGCCAAAACTGCCTTCCCTTACTTCACAGACACACTTGCTGTAGCCAGCAGCTTACTGACAGCCAATCAGATTGGATTACTGAGAGACACGCCTCCTCACTCTGAAGCCTAATGCAGTGTGAAGGACCGCCCCTCTGTCTTTGGTTTATAATGAGCCGGAGACAGACAAGCCATAGCAATAGTCTTTTAAGGGACCAGTGGAAAGGGACAGGGGACACTAATGAAAGCTTTTATTATAAGGTAATTATTTTTGGCAATCATTGATAGAATAACTCAGGTATACATGCCTAGCTCTAATAAACTAGCAAATAATTTTTTTTTAAAAAATGACACTTTAAACGTCATCTATAAAGCCCATTCACAGGAACATATCCGTTTTATGGTCCACAAATTGCGAATCCGCAAAACACTGGTACCAGCTGTGTGCATTCCACAGTTTGCAGATCAACACATCCTGCCCTTTGTAAGAAATGTCTATTCTTGTCGGCAAAATGGACAAGAATAGGACATGTTCTTTTTTTTATGGGGCCGTGGAACGGACACATGAAAGCAAACGGCACACAGTGTGTTGTCCACATCTTTTGCGGCCCCGTTGAAATGAACGGGTCCGTATCTAAACCTCAAAATAGCAGATGGGATGCGGACAAAAAAACGGTCATGTGAACAGGGTCTAACTGAGTTTAATACCAGGAGGATTACATGGTCCACAAGGCCAGGGTGAAGATCTGTATGTTCTGCTCATACAGTAAAATTCAGTATAAATAAACGTGTGTCTAGACTTACCTGCCAGCCATTTATAATCCTTTGGTTAAATATCCCAAATTCATATCGGATTCCATAGCCATAAGCAGCTAGTCCCAAAGTAGCCATAGAGTCAAGAAAACAAGCTAGATAAGAAAAGCAGAAGAGAAATCCAGTGTAAGATGTTAATAAGAAATAAGAATAAGAAATGTTTTCTGAAGTTGCATTACAACAGACATTTTTCTACAAAGAACGGATTCACTAAGAAGAAACGCATTGTGTGTTTCCAAGTGCTGACAAGGGTCTCTATGGTACTTAAGCTGGAAGCTTAGAAATGCTCCAGGGACAATCTCTCTTCATCTCTCCAAAAAGGAGCCAGTCATTAGTGCACCACGTGAACCCATGCCAAGCTGGCAGACGAACCCAAACAAGTTGTGCATTAGCAAAATCTGATTCCCAAACTAAAACTGGGCTGAGAATGACCTGTGGTCTTTTACATTTATTTTTGCTTAAAAATCAAAACCTAGCTCTGCCCTGAACCCTTCTTTCTCTATCAACCATGTTTCTGAGTTCTTGTAGCTACTTCCAGAAAGCAGCTAAGTTATACGATGGATTTGGAAAGTGTTCAGGTCCTTTCACTTTTGTGTTATGTTGCAGCCTTGTGATAACATTTTTCCCCCCATCATTCTGCACTCAATACACCATAATGACAAAGTAAAAACAGCATTCAGACCCTTAACTCAGGACTTAGTTAAAGAACTTTAGGCAGCAATTACAGCCTTCGTTCTTCTTGGATATGATGCCACAAGGTTTGTACACCTGGATTTGAGGATTTTCTGTCATTTGTCTCTGCAGATCCTCTCAAGCTCTCTCATCTTGGATGAGGACCATCGGTGGATTGCCATTTTTCAGGTCTCTCCAGAAATGTTTGATTTGGTTCAAGTCAGGGCTCTGGCTGGGTCACTCAAGGACATTCACACAGTTGTCCCTAGGCCACACCAGTGTTTTCTGGGCTGTGTGCCTAGGGGAATTGTCTTGGGCCAAGTAAGAGAGCCAGAACATTCTGGATCATGTTTTCATTAAGAATATCTATGTACTTTGCTCCATTTGCCTTTCTCTCAGCCATGACCAGTCTCCCTGTCCCGGCTGCTGAAAAACACCTCCACAACATGATGCTACCACCACCATGCTTCACTGTAGGGACAGTATTGCTTGGAATTGTGCCCAATAAGTTCAGTCTTGGTGTCATCAGACCAGAGAACCTTGTTTCTCACAGTTTGAGAGTTCTTTAGGTGCTTCTTTTGCAAGCTCCAGGTGGGCTTCCATGTGTATTTTAAGGGAAGGGGAGGTTCTTTCTGAACACTTTACCATAAAGCCCATATTGGAGGAATGCTGCAGTGATGACTGACCAAGGCCCTTCTTCACCAATTACTTATTTTGGTGGTTGTGGACAGCTCTAGGAAAAGCCCTGATTGTTCCAAACCTCTTCCATTTATGGAGAATACTGTGCTGTTGGGAACTTTCAGTGCAGCATAAATTCTTTGTATCCCTTCTCCAGATGTGTCCCCCCACACAATCCTGTCTCTGAGCTCTACAGGCAGTTTTCTCTCCTCATAACCTTGTTTTTGCTCTGATATGCATTCTCAGCTGTGAGACCTTTTATAGATAATTGGATGTCTTTCCAAATTAGGTCCAATGAACTGAATTTCAAGTTTCATAGCAAAGGGTCTTAATAGTTACATCCATGCAAATTTTTTGTTTTCCTTTTTAATAAATTACCAAAACTTTCTGTTTTCATTATCAGCTGATGAAATCAGCTGTTTCCCACAGTGACCAACTTCATCCACTGTGTGGTTTCTAGCACTGCGTACTCACACCGACGTGAATGGGAGGCTGAGCTGCAGTATCCAGTCACTACACAATGGACAGAACATCCACTGTATAGTTTCTGGTACCAGCAGCTACCCCCCAAAAAAAACTGATCTGTGCCATGTGTTGGACCTCACAGATCTGATACTGATCTGTCAGGAGAAAAGGCTATCAATATCTAAATACTGTAAAACCCCTTTAAGAGTTTCTACTACTCCTAATGGTCCTTTAGAATGGGACTATAGTGCATGGCACCTTTGGCCGTAACATACATCATAAACCAATGATCGCTGTATAGCATAGCCTACAGGGACATGTCGTGACTTGTGACTGTGACCTTTTCACAAGAAAACCAGCAAGTGTGGATTGGGTTGCAACAGTTTTTTTGCTCCACATGTAATGTATACACATGACGTATCCGTTACACAGATACTTCTTATGGATGTCATACAGTGGCATCCATCACCATAGGGTTTCTTTTTTTTCCACAATTCTCTTTTTATTAAAGAAAATTACAATGTACAAAGACAATGTAACATCGACAAATTAAAAATTCCAATAGTAACAATAAAGCTAGACTTCACAATTTTGTTTGTACATATATATTTTCATTCGGGCAAGAACAAAGCCCAACAGCAGAAACACCATCTATATAATGGAATGAGAAAGGGGAATGGGAAGTGGAAGGAGGGGAGGGAGGGATGGGAAATGGGATGAAAGAAGAGTCTCAATGTTCGCAGATATAACCACTGCAACCTGTTAAGAGTAAGGATACAATAAAACTAGGTCTGAGCAGACTGACCCAAGGGGAGTAGCTGCCTAACCGGACCAATACATCACATATAGTAGACCCACCCAGGGTGTGTAGTATTATCTACTGATAGTAAAACAGACTATGAAGCAAACCCCCTATATTTCCACCATGGACCCCAAATCTTTAGAAAAGTAGCTCTAGTGCTAGTCTCCCAATGAGCTAATTCTTCAAACCTGTATAACTGGTCCACCTTCTCTATCCATTCGGCAATCGAAGGGGCTACAGTTGATCTCCACTTGTATCGAATAAGCAATCTAGCTGCAGTGATAAGTATAGTGGGTAGATTGCGACAATTTGGTGTGAAACCACTTTTGGGGCACCAGAGTAGTAGGAGCTTAGGGTCCAGAGTTATGCTAGAGGAGCAGATATTATTAATCAATCTCTCAATATCCACCGAAAAGGCCTTAATAGATGGGCAATTCCACCATATATGAGATAGGAACCCCACATCTTGATTGCACCTCCAGCACAACTCAGAAATATCCGCATTTATTTTGTGCAAATATTCTGGAGTTTTGTACCATCTGGTAAGTAAGGGCTCGTTCACATCACCGTTAGGGCTTCCGTTCTCCTGCTCCGTTATAGGAGCAGGAGAGCGGAAAGGACGGATTCGGGGCATAACTGAGCCCAACGGAGCCTAAGGGACCCGTTAGGTTTCAGATCAAAAGATGATTTTTGAAGCGGAGACAAAAGTCCTGCGTACACAACTACTCAGTAAGGCCTCTTTCACACTAGCGTTAGCACGGATCCGGCACCTAAAGGGTGCCAACGGATCCGTGCTAACGCTATACATGTGTGGAGCCGGAGCAGCTCTCCGACCAGACACATGACACACATTGAAACAAGACACAGACATACATACAAACAAACATACAGACATACATACATACTCACATACTCCAGGGACGCCGGCAGAACGTCTTCACACGCCTCCTGCGCGCAGTGATGACGATTCCCCACAGCGCCCTCTGCTGGGCGCAGTGGGGAAACGTCATAGCTGCGCGCAGGAGGCGCGTGAAGACATGCTGCCGGCGTCCCTGGAGTATGTGAGTATGTATGTGTATGTATGTCTGTCTGTCTGTATGTAGCCGGATCCGGAATGACCCCCCCATTGCAAATCAATGGAGGACAGATCCGGATTACTGGTGTGTCCACACCAAACGAAATCCGTCCCCATTGACTTGCATTGGGGGTCATTCCGGATCCGTCTTGGTGCGGATGCCTGGACCGGAGAGCAAACCGCAGCATGCTGCGGTTTGTTCTCCGGTCTGAAGACGGAACGGAATGCTTTCAGGAGCATTTAGTTGTCTTCAGTTCAGTTTTGCCCCCATTGACAATGAATGGGGACAAAACTGAAGCGTTTTTTTCCGGTATTGAGCCCCTATAACGGAACTCAATACCGGAATTTAAAAACGCTAATGTGAAAGTAGCCTAAGCTGCAGCACACTGACATTTAGCTAGAGAATTGATAGCAACACACTGAGCATGCCTGACCTGACAAAGGCTCAGAACTAAGGTCGGTGCCATGGTAACTTATGAGGAACACCGTGGTTAGCAGGGGAAGAAAAGTACTAAAAACTACTGAACGGTAAATATGTGAAATAGACATTATATTAGGTAATGATTGATGATGAATTAGTCTAAAACACAAGTTATATTTATGGTAACCAGCAGGGGCGGATTGGGAACTTAAATTGGCCCTGGAAAAAAAAAATAAAAGTGGCCCCATGTGTTAGGCGGAACTAAATTGATATAAGGCAACATAAGTAGGCATGGACAACAGAAGTAGACAGGGCCTGCAATACCATAGTGCAGCACAACGTACCGCAGCAGAATCAAATACCACAGTGCTGCACAACATACTGCCCCCCTCTCCACAGTATTCAACTGTATCATCATCCTGAGGACAGTAATACAGTTGAGTTCATGAGGGCAACTGGCCGTTGAGCATCAGATCATTATGTATCTGGCCTGTGGCCACCAGGAGAGCTTGGGTGGCCCCCTGGGCATCGGCCCACCGGGAAATTTCCCTGTAAGGTCTATGGCCAATCTGCCCCTGGTAACCAGAATACCCCTTTAATCTTAGGTTGTGGGATATATGTACCAGATATATGTGTAGCCGCAGCCCTATAGTGCACATGTTGGCACGTAACACCTGCTCGAAGTGCCAGTGGGACAATGCACAAAGTGGTCTTTTTGTTAAATAATGCACAGTGGGGGTCATTTACTAAGCTAAATGCTCCAAAATTCTGGATTCATTTGCAACAAAAAAAATATTCATTTATGCTTTTTGTCACATTTATTACTTGTTTTAGACACATTTTGGGTCCCACTCAAAAGGGATTTGGTTTATCAGGAAAGGACTATGTATGTAACGTCATGAAGGCTAAACAGGAGACACATGTTAAGCAAATATATGCATGTGGTGTTCAATACATTCATAGGATCAAGTGAAGGGCATCATTCCCATGAGCACTGGTTGGGCCTAAAAGGCACAATGACCATCTAAGTGGACAGACAAGTTTATCCTGTGATCACTTAGAAGCTTACAGGAAGGGAAATGGATAAATTACCTGCCAAACGTCCCAGTCCACCATTTCCAAGACCTGCATCTTCTTCTATCTCCTCCAGCTCCTCCATGTCAAGGCCCAGCTGTGAGAAAATGAAAAAACGTAAAGATCTAAACTGTGTTCAATATGGTTCATGGTCTACAGCAGGAGTCTCTAACCCACCTGAAGCTCTCCAGATGTTGAAAAACTACATGTCCCAGCATCCTTTGATAACTTAAGATGTAGTTTCACGACAGCTGGATGGACAGAAGTTGGAGACCTTGGTCTACATTCTACATGTTCTCACAAGACAACCCCCAAATCATACAATGTATCACTATGTGACAGACCAGTGTATGTTATTCTACCAATCTTTCATCTTAAAGAAAAAAAAAAAAATAAAGAAAAAAAACTTTTGAACTAGACTGTGTATCTTGGTTGCTGGTTCATAACTTTTAGGGTTGTTATTAGAGATGAGCGAACGTGCTCGTAATGAGCACTGTACCGCTCGGCTCCCCTGCGCTCGCATGGGTGCAGGCAGCTGCTTCCGTCGAGTGAGGAGGACGGAAGCGGCTGCCTGCGCCCATGCGACCGCAGGGGAGCCGAATGGTACAGTGCTCGTTACGAGCACGTTCGCTCATCTCTAGTTGTTATCTATATGTAGAAGTTCTAGCCACTGAAACAAACAGAAATTTTACCAAGCAATTTGTCTAAGACCAAATTCATGCTGCGGTTAGCCCTGAGCTCTGGGCTTCCCATCATATGAATAAGTTTAAATGCACAAAAACAGTATGACACGTATACTGCATGTATCCATTCACTTCAAAGATGCATTTATCTGATCCTACCGTTTGTTTTTGTCTTTTCTTTGCCAGACAGATGAGCATGGTAGACTACATGGATATTTCAACATATCCCTGACAAGGCCCAGCAGAGGGCTAAACGCAGCGTGATCCCAGCTTTACCCTTATGTAAAGGTCAATCTAGCATCAACAGGACCCGATATATGCTGGATTGTCAAATATTCTGGTTATCTGATCAGTTTCTGGTCCTGTGAGATTAAAGACTGTTTTATAGCATGGTATTATTTAAAAAAATTAAAATCAATACATATACGACTAGCAGAAATGAACAAATTGATGCTTTAGAATCAGAATTCAAGTGATTTTTTTTTTTTTTGAAAAATGTGGATTCTGTAGAACCCAAATTTTTTGGTGATGCAATTCAGAAGAATTTTGAGAGAGGGGGGGGAGACCAGAATATCATCCACAGCTTTTCAGAGTACCTGAAGCACATTGTATTCAGGTTGGAAAGGAATTTACAAAAATATTCTCTAAAATGATCAGTATTTCTGGACTATAAAATGTTCCATACAGATTCTACTGTATGCACTGTTGAGGCTACTAATGTCGTGCAGTCAGGACATCATCATCACTTATAGTAAACTAGTTTGACCCATGTTTGATACTTTAATATAATGACATTAAGTGCCCTACCCTACTGTCCTAAATCAGTCTTCAAGTCAGAAGTTGTGATTTTATGTACTGCTAAAATAACTTTCTCTAGATGAGAGGCAAGAGAAGTACAGGGGACGGGGTCATGTAGGACATCCCAAGAGTTTGTGCAGCGGTATCCTTTGGAAAATATATTAACCGTTTTGATACCCCTCTCCCTAAATCAACCTCACTATCTACGACTGCTAAACTTGCAGATCACGGCACCACAATATTAAGCAATTCAGCTTTTTCTCCTCTTTGCAGCATATAGCCCTACATAACTTTATTTTCATATAACAGCATTATATATACATACTGCTACCATTTTCACACAGGACCACTGTACGAGTCATCTGGGACACTGACTTCCAGAATTAGCTGATATTTAGAAACATACATGCACAATATTTCCACTGCCGCTGTCTACCATGCTGCCAATCCACCAAAAGCTTGCAAGGTCTTTCCTTGAAAGGCTTATTTCTTCAGACTTATCTTTGATTCCAAAAAGCCTCTCCCTGATCCCACTGACATGGACCAAAGCACAGGTCAATGATCAGGAATACACAGTTCATTCCCTATGATTGCCTGATCGTTGAGCAGAGGTAATAGCTGCGTGTACACGTAGCCATCATCTCCTCTGTAGGGTGATCATTCTTCCCAATACAGATTCATTAATTGTAGGCAACACATGGCAAAGAGGTGGCAACAAATGAAGATAATAGGTGTCACATAAAAGATGCAATCGCCTGACGAATGGGCGTTCATTTGCCCGGTGATCGGTAGCACCTCTGCAGGGGGCAATTATCGGGAACGAGCAACATTCGTCAAAGATAATTGACCTGATCCTTAGCCTGTGTAAAGGGGAGCTTAGGCTGCATTCAGACTACCAGTTTAAAAAAAAAAAATCAAGGTCCATTTTTAAAGGGTGTTCCTTTTTTAAAATGTGTTTTCTAAACAAACAAACAAAAAAAAACAAAAAACAAAAAAAAAAAGTACTTGGGCCATTGATCCATAGCCATAGAGTTACATAGTCATTACGGTTGAAAAACATAGGTCCTCCAAGTTCAACCAAAGGATAGGAGGAAATGGGAATTTAAGGGGGTTGTGCAGCCTGTTTGTATTGATGACCTATCCTCAGGATAGGTCATCAGTATCTGATTGGCAGAGGTCCGACACTCAGCGCCTCCGCCGATCAGCTGTTTGACGAGGTGGTAGCGCTCAATGCAAGTGCAGCTTCCTGGTTATTACACTGTCCATCGTCTACTATGGAGTGTCAGCATAGAGTAATTACAAGTACTTGCTCCATTCAAGTGAATGGAGCGAGTACTAGTGATTACACTGCACATCCGAGATGACAGGATAATGTAGTGGAAGTATAGCTCCCACAGAGTGCCGCCTCCTCTACAAACAACTGATTGGCGTGGGTGCCGGATGTCGGACCCCTGCCAATCAGTTATTGATGATTGATGAGGATAGGTCATCAATTCAAACAGGCTGCACAACACTTTTAAGGTGAAGGGGAGTGATAACCATACTTCTACACATCTACATAAGCATTAAAGTGATTTTTCTGAGATTTTGATACTGATGACCTATCCTCAGGATATGTTATCATATCCAATCGGTGGGAGTCTGACACTCGGGACCTCCACCAATCAGCTGTTTGAGAAGATACTGGCAAACATGCCGAGAGGTGGATGGACTAAAATTACAACATGTCGTAGTTTTAGTGTGGCCGCCTCTCAGCATGTTTGCCGTGCTGCAGCCAGAACTCTGGCCCGCCCCAATTATAGTGAATGTGGTCAGAGCGTAGTTCTGGCCGCAGACGTGCACTAGCGGAAGCACAGATCGTGCCACTAGTGTGAAACTAGCCTAAGCCTTTTTTAAAACCACTATTCCTGCTGTGACCGCCTGTGGTAGACAATAACCAGGCTTGTTTGTTGCAATAAATAAAGTCTATCTTTACTGAATTGATGATGGGTATAGTAGTACGTATAGCAAAGCCACAGTTCCAAACTATATCACACTGTAGTTCTTTTCCCAGTAGATCTGTGCAGTAAAAACGATGATGAAAGTATCACCGGAATCACTCTCTAAACACTTTGCAATCTTTTCAAGATAATCACAGGCTTGCTACTCTGTACTTCTTAAAGGGGTTGTCTCACCTTCATAATCCACTTTATATCCATTCTTTGCCCTCCAGTAAAGGTTTCTTCAATATACATCCATTTTCAAATCTGGATGTAACTCCTGTAAATCTTATATTCTTACCCCAAAACTGCATGCTCGTTTCCAGGGGTTACGGCCACCGCTGTAATGCTAGGAGCGGTGGCCGCGCAAGCGCACTTGTCCTCTATTTTCTGGCTGCAGAGCTGGCCGGCGTTCACAGGAGCGAGCACGCACTACCACTTGCGCATGCTCATTCACTCCCGACCTGGCCACCTCACAGAGATCATCACAGTTACAGGGGATACGCTACAGCCCCGTAACTGTTATAGATAAAGATAATTATATGCACTTACTCTAGGCAGCTGTCTCCAAGTAACCTTATCTGGAGACATTTAGGTGTTGAGCAAGCAAGTAACTGTTATCTCCTTGGCCCCTTGCAGAGGAGTGAGTGTGTCCGCACTGCCGCGGTCACATAGCATTATACTGGTTTATGATGCTATGTAACCCTTAGAGGTCTTGAATGTATTAGATGACACTGACCTAATGCTGTCAGTGTCATCTAATACATTTCAGACCTCTAAGGGTTACATAGCATCATAAACCAGTATAATGCTATGCGACCTGTCAGTACTAGAAGTTCAGACCCGTGCTGACACACTGGCTCCTCTCTATGTTCACAAACTGGCTGCTGGCAAGCTTTCTGTAAGTAATCACCTTATATTTCCCCATAATTTACATTATAGGATCTGAAATCTTTGTAATGAAAATACTGTTCACTCTATGAAATTATATACATCATCTGCATCATCTACAGTATATGCTGTTTTGTTGAACATCCTACATTCATGCTGATATATATTATAAAATAAGAACAAATCTATCACTATATATATATATATGCAGATTTATTGTAATTTTTTACATTTACTTATTTATGTGAATCTCTTTCTATATATAGATACATATTTCTCTATATATAGAAAGTAGAGAGATAAAGATGTATTTTTATATATTTTATGTGTGTTTGTTATTTAAAAAAAAAAAAATATATATATATAATATTTTCTTTATTTCTGTGAATATCTCTCAGTATACAGAGTGAAGAGGGGGGTATCTCAGTATATTGAATAAAATATATATATATCTACGAAAATATTGTCATAATTTTTTTAACTATTTTTTGGGGTTTAATTTCAGATGCACCAGAGGATATAATTAATGTACCCATCCGAAAATGGCATAGGATGGATTTTTTTAAATGTAAGATACCCACACTAAGGGCCCATGTCCATATTGCGGCCCACAAACAGCGGGTACACAATATATGGGCACCAGCCATATGCACACCGTATCACAGATGTGGACCTATTCACGAATTCATGAATGAGCCCACAATCTGTTAGATATGGTGCGGGGCAGAACAAAGGCAGAAGCCCAAGGAAGCACTGGGTTTTCTGTCCATGCCTCTGCACAGCAAAAAAGTAGAGCATTCACTACTTTTTTGTGGTGTGGACCCCATTCAAGTGAATGGGTCATGCGTCCACATACAGTGGCCCTATGGTTAGTGCCTGTGCATCGCAGACCGAATTTTGCATTCCGCAGAACAAGCCCAGCCTCCTTGTGGCCCCCATACAGTATAACGTCTCCTTGTGGCTGCCCCCAAACAGTATATAACATCTCCTTGTGGCTGCCCCCATACAGTATAACGTCTCCTTGTGGCTGTCCCCATACAGTATAACGTCTCCTTGTGGCTGCCCCCATACAGTATAACGTCCCCTTGTGGCTGTCCCCATACAGTATAATGTCTCCTTGTGGCTGCCCCTATACAGTATAATGTCTCCTTGTGGCCCCCATATAGTATAACGTTTCCTTGTGGCCCCCATATAGTATAACGTTTCCTTGTGGCTGCCCCTATACAGTATAATGTCTCCTTGTGGCTGCCCCCATACAGTATAATGTCTCCTTGTGGCCCCCATATAGTATAACGTTTCCTTGTGGCCCCCATACAGTATGTCTCCTTGTTGCCCCCATACAGTATAATGTTTCCTTGTTGCCCCTATACAGTATAATGTCTCCTTGTGGCCCCTATACAGTATAATGTCTCCTTGTGGCTGCCCCCATACAGTATAATGTCTCCTTGTGGCCCCCATATAGTATAATGTCTCCTTGTGGCCCCCATACAGTATAATGTCTCCTTGTTGCCCCCATACAGTATAATGTTTCCTTGTTGCCCCCATACAGTATAATGTCTCCTTGTGTCTGCCCCCATATAGTATAACGTTTCCTTGTGGCCCCCATACAGTATAATGTCTCCTTGTTGCCCCCATACAGTATAATGTTTCCTTGTTGCCCCCATACAGTATAACGTCTCCCTGTGGCTGCCCCCATACAGTATAACGTCTCCTTGTGGCCCCCATACAGTATAACGTCTCCTTGTGGCCCCCATACAGTATAACGTCTCCTTGTGGCCCACCACCTTACACACTATATTGTCTGCTTGTGGTCCCAAATGTTTTCTTCTTAATTGGTATTATTGCGATAAATTTCTTAATATCGTTATCGTGATAATATTTTTGATCTCACCTAACTCTAGTTCCGCAGCGCTACTTCCAGATTGCGGATCCATTTAAGTGGGCTTGTCCCCCTATATTGTGCACCTGCTGTTTACAGGCTCCAATATGGATATGACTTGGCATGAGGCTATATGGAGGGTAAAAAACACACACACAAAGCAAACACGGATGCTGCACAGACATCCTTACTCATGCAATGTGTAGTTATTTTTTCTTCGACATTATTTCCACACATAAATGTGAACGAGGCTTTAGGGCTTACATACTCAAGAGTGTGTGCCTGGTTCTGTGGACAGCCAAGGAACGTGGAAAGGGTGGATGCACGACATTTGTGTATGCGGAGCAGGCCCGCCGATAGGGCAGTACAACTGGTACTGCCGTATGGGGCCCGGACTCTAGGACACATGGGGGGGGGCCCGGCCCGGCGGCCCGCCTGCATGTCAACCTGCCTTTGCTGCTCTGCCTGCTGCCATGTTAACGGGCCCGCTGGCCGCCGCGGGCCGGGGGTTAGAGGGTGCTGTCGTGTCGGGACTCGGCAGGGGCGCACGCTCACCTGTAATGAGAGGTGAGGCGGCGCCATCTAGATGCGAGTCCGGCTCCGGTGGGCGGCGCACTGTTGTGACGTGGGCGGCGTGATGACGTAATCGCGCCGCCTGTGCCGTTCCTCAGGAGACCGCCCGGAGGGGAGACCGCGCCAGCCGGTAGGACAACTTGGACACCAGGACAAGTGAGTATAATTGAGGAGTTATGTGTGGTTTTAGCTTTTTTTTTTTTTAGGTGTAGAGCTGTGTCCGTGTGCTTCATGAGCCTGAGAAGTACACATCTGGTTCTGGTCAGCGTCTTTTGCCCCCCTCAGACCAGGGTCTTGTGCCCCCCCTCAGACCTCAGATCAGCCCACCCAGCCACTTTAAAAAAGCATACTTACCTGTTCTGCGCTGGCGCTGCCATCAGGTTCCGCGCTCCACTGTCTTCCCTGCCGGCGCGCACTATGACCTGACGCAGCGTCAGGTCATAGTGTGCGCCTGCAGGGAAGACAGTGGAGCGGGGAGCCTGATGGCAGCGCCATCGCAGAACAGGTCGGGGGCACAAGACGCTGACCTGAGGTCTGATGGGGGCACAAGACGCTGATCTGAGGTCTGATGGGGGCACAAGGTGTTGATCTGAGGTTTATTATCCCTGTACGGTGACATCACTGTGTTTATTATCCCTGTACGGTGACATCACTGTGTTTATTATCCCTGTACGGTGACATCACTGTGTTTATTATCTCTGTACTGTGACATCACTGTGTTTATTATCTCTGTACTGTGACATCACTGTGTTTATTATCCCTGTACGGTGACATCACTGTGTTTATTATCCCTGTACGGTGACATCACTGTGTTTATTATCTCTGTACTGTGACATCATTGTGTTTATTATCCCTGTACTGTGACATCACTGTGTTTATTATCCCTGTACTGTGACATCACTGTGTTTATTATCTCTGTACTGTGACATCACTGTGTTTATTATCCCTGTACGGTGACATCACTGTGTGTATTATCCCTGTACAGTGACATCGCTGTGTGTATTATCCCAGTGCAGGAAGAGGTAAGTGGTCTGTGTTTGTGTGTTTGTTTTCTATTTTTCAGGGTCGTGAATGCAGAGGACTACGTCGGATTCGGTGGACTACGTTGGACCAGCTTTTTTTTTTTTTTTTTTAATAAAATGGTCAAACAGGGGTCTGGGGGAGTATTTATTTCAATAAAATGTTTTATACTTGTGTGTGTATTTTTTTTTTACAATACTACAGTTTTAGTAATTATGGCTATCTACAGACGGCCCTGATTACTAATACTGGGCTTAGTGCTTGCCGGTATGGCAAGCCAGCACTAACCCCAACATCTATTACCTCGGCATCCACCGCCACCAGGGGTGCCGGGAAGAGCCAGGTACCCACAGGACCGGACCTTCAAAATTGAGGGTCTGGCTCTGGGGCGGCTGCAGGCTGGTACCATTAGGCTGGGAAGGGCCAATAACCGTGTCCCTTCCCACCCTGGTAGTGCCAGGCTGCCGCTGCTGGTTGTATCTGGCTGGTGAAGGAAAAAAGGGGGGAACCCCACGCCATTTTTTTTTTAAATAATGAAATTTTTGAAAAAAAAATGGCGTGGGGTCCCCCCTTTTTTCCTTCACCAGCCAGATACAACCAGCAGCGGCAGCCTGGCACTACCAGGGTGGGAAGGGACACGGTTATTGGCCCTTCCCAGCCTAATGGTACCAGCCTGCAGCCGCCCCAGAGCCAGACCCTCAATTTAGAAGGTCCGGTCCTGCGGGTACCCGGCTCTTCCCGGCACCCCTGGTGGCGGTGGGTGCCGAGGTAATAGATGTTGGGGTTAGTGCTGGCCTGCCATACCGGCAAGCACTAAGCCCAGTATTAGTAATCAGGGCCGTCCATAGATAGCCGTAATTACTAAAACTGTAGTATTGTAAAAAAAACAATACACACACACAAGTATAAAACATTTTATTGAAATAAACACTCCCCCAGACCCCTGTTTGACCATTTTATAAAAAAAAAAAAAAGCTGGTCCGACGTAGTCCACCGAATCCGACGTAGTCCTCTGCATTCACGACCCTGAAAAATAGAAAACAAACAAACAAACACAGACCACTTACCTCTTCCTGCACTGGGATAATACACACAGCGATGTCACTGTACAGGGATAATAAACACAGTGATGTCACCGTACAGGGATAATAAACACAGTGATGTCACAGTACAGAGATAATAAACACAGTAATGTCACCGTACAGGGATAATAAACACAGTGATGTCACCGTACAGGGATAATAAACACAGTGATGTCACAGTCCAGGGATAATAAACACAGTAATGTCACTGTACAGGGATAATAAACACAGTGATGTCACTGTACAGGGATAATAAACACAGTGATGTCACTGTACAGAGATAATAAACACAGTGATGTCACTGTACAGAGATAATAAACACAATGATGCGACTTGTTAAGAAAAAAAAGTTAGCCATTTTGCAATCTGTAAAGTTTACCCGAAAGGGGGGGGGGCCCGCAAAATTTGCCTGTAGGGGGCCCCGAAATTCCTGATGGCAGCCCTGATGCGGAGCCAATCAATACAACTAGCACTAGATTCAAAAACTAAGGAAAGCGCTTTATAGAGCTTTTTGATCTGCTCCGTATTGTGCAGAATGATGTCCCGCATTATGGGCACGGGGCACAAACGCTCTTGTACATGAGCCTTCAGGGCACATCTAAAAGCTTGTAAGCCATCCATACCCATGTTGAGGAAACAAAATTTTGTGCTTCAATTCACGGACTACACAGTGTGAACCATGTGCTGTGGTGCACACGCACTGACTTCAATGGGTGATCATTCCGTACAATATGGAGTGGATCAAAAAGCAAGGAAGCTACGATAAGACACTGTGATCTGACTCAGCTTTATAGGAAAACATGGCAGCAGAGGGACGGCGTGTGATATGAACATGATTTATGGAGGAGGACGGCAGAGCATTATACAGACATGAGCAGTGGTGGAGGGGGCAGAGCATAATACTAATAGGAATAATGGAGGAGGCTAGGGGAGCATTATACAGACATCAGTGGTGGAGGGGGCAGAGCGTAATACTAATAGGAATAATGGAGGAGGACGGCAGAGCATTATACAGACATGAGCAGTGGTGGAGGGGGCAGAGCATAATACTAATAGGAATAATGGAGGAGGCTGGGAGAGCATTATACAGACATGATCAGTGGTGGAGGGGGCAGAGCATAATACTAATAGGAATAATGGAGGAGGCTGGGAGAGCATTATACAGACATGAGCAGTGGTGGAGGGGGCAGAGCATAATACTAATAGGAATAATGGAGGAGGCTAGGAGGGCATTATACAGACATGAGCAGTGGTGGAGGGGGCAGAGCGTAATACTAATAGGAATAATGGAGGAGGCTGGGAGAGCATTATACAGACGAGCAGTGGTGGAGGGGGCAGAGCATAATACTAATAGGAATAATGGAGGAGGCTGGGAGAGCATTATACAGACATGATCAGTGGTGGAGGGGGCAGAGCATAATACTAATAGGAATAATGGAGGAGGCTGGGAGAGCATTATACAGACATGAGCAGTGGTGGAGGGGGCAGAGCGTAATACTAATAGGAATAATGGAGGAGGCTGGGAGAGCATTATACAGACGAGCAGTGGTGGAGGGGGCAGAGCATAATACTAATAGGAATAATGGAGGAGGCTAGGAGAGCATTATACAGACATCAGTGGTGGAGGGGGCAGAGCGTAATACTAATAGGAATAATGGAGGAGGACGGCAGAGCATTATACAGACATGAGCAGTGGTGGAGGGGGCAGAGCATAATACTAATAGGAATAATGGAGGAGGCTGGGAGAGCATTATACAGACATGATCAGTGGTGGAGGGGGCAGAGCGTAATACTAATAGGAATAATGGAGGAGGCTAGGAGAATTATACAGACATGATCAGTGGTGGAGGGGGCAGAGCGTAATACTAATAGGAATAATGGAGGAGGCTGGGAGAGCATTATACAGACATGATCAGTGGTGGAGAGGGCAGAGCATAATACTAATAGGAATAATGGAGGAGGCTGGGAGAGCATTATACAGACATGAGCAGTGGTGGAGGGGGCGGAGCGTAATACTAATAGGAATAACGGAGGAGGCTGGGAGAGCATTATACAGACATGAGCAGTGGTGGAGGGGGCAGAGCGTAATACTAATAGGAATAACGGAGGAGGCTAGGAGAGCATTATACAGACATGAGCAGTGGTGGAGGGGGCAGAGCATAATACTAATAGGAATAACGGAGGAGGCTAGGAGAGCATTATACAGACATGAGCAGTGGTGGAGGGGGCAGAGCGTAATACTAATAGGAATAATGGAGGAGGCTAGGAGGGCATTATACAGACATGAGCAGTGGTGGAGGGGGCAGAGCGTAATACTAATAGGAATAATGGAGGAGGCTGGGAGAGCATTATACAGACATGATCAGTGGTGGAGGGGGCAGAGCGTAATACTAATAGGAATAATAGAGGAGGATGGCAGAGAATTATACAGACATGATCAGTGGTGGAGGGGGCAGAGCGTAATACTAATAGGAATAATGGAGGAGGACGGCAGAGCATTATACAGACATGATCAGTGGTGGAGGTGGCGGAGCATAATACTAATAGCAATAATGGAGGAGGCTGGGAGAATTATACAGACATGAGCAGTGGTGAAGGGGGCAGAGCGTAATACTAATAGGAATAATAGAGGAGGTTGGGAGAATTATACAGACATGAGCAGTGGTGAAGGGGGCAGAGCGTAATACTAATAGGAATAATAGAGGAGGTTGGGAGAATTATACAGACATGAGCAGTGGTGAAGGCGGCAGGGTAGTTATTCTAATAGGAATAATGAAGGAGGCTGGGAGAGAATTATACAGACATGATCAATGTGTGTGTGTGTGGGGAAAGAGCGTAATACTAATAGGAATAATAAAGGAGGCTGGGAGAGCATTATACAGACATGATCAGTGGGGGGGGGGAACGTAATACTAATAGGAATAATGGAGGAGGATAGCAGAAAATTATACAGACATGATTAGTGGTGGAGGGGGAAGAGCGTAATACTAATAGGAATAATTGAGGAGGCTGGGAGAGAATTATACAGACATGATCAGTGGTGGAGGGGGCAGAGTTGTAATTCTAATAGGAATAATGGAGGAGGATGGGAGAGAATTATACAGACATAGTCAGTGGTGGTGGGGGGCAGAGTAGTAATTCTAATAGGAATAATGGAGGAGGCTGGGAGAGTATTATACAGACATGATCAATGGTGGAGGTGGGGGGAGCATAATACTGATAACAATAATAGAGGAGGCTGGGAGAGAATTATACTGACATCATTAGTGGTGGAGGGGCAGAGTAGTAATTCTAATAGGAATAATAGAGGAGGCTGGGAGAGAATTATACTGACATCATTAGTGGTGGAGGGGCAGAGTAGTAATTCTAATAGGAATAATAGAGGAGGCTGGGAGAGAATTATACAGACATCATTAGTGGTGGAGGGGCAGAGTAGTAATCCTAATAGGAATAAAGGAGGAGGCTGGGAGACATTATACAGACATGATCAATGGTGGAGGTGGGGGAGCATAATACTGATAACAATAATAGAGGAGGCTGGGAGAGAATTATACAGACATGGTCAAGGGGGGGGGGCATGATAATGACATGAATAATGGAGGAGGGGGCCAACACATCTGAGAAGCAATGAGATAAATGCAACTACATTGCAGGGACAGTAGTGACAGGGAGAATAGTTTGCAGTCATTACTGGGCAGAGTAAACTGTTGATGACAGGAGGGTGAACTTTTACACAGCACACAGAACAGATCGTGACAAGCAACTTACCATTGGATGTCACGATCTGCTCTGCTCTGCTGCTGCTCTCTCAGAGGCTAATAAAGAATCTCCTTCTGACAGCCTCGGGAGCGAGCACGCACAGACAGGGGGCGGGGTTACCTCCTCCCTGCCAAGCCTGCTTTGTTTTGCATCTCAGAGTTCAGCCCCGCCCCCAGCAAGCAGGAAAGAGAGGCCCTGAGAGCAGCGAGGCAGCCAGCAACTAGGAAGGTGAGACAACCCCTTTAACTACTTCTGCAGTTCCCAAGCCGAGGGGTGCAGATCCGGATGGCCAGTCCATCTCAAAGTGTGGCGGGTGCCAGAGGCAATTAACCATTTCCACAGCAGTAAAGTCTTTAATGCCATAAACGAGTGGTATCTTACTGTCTGATTCCAGTACACGGCCATCGTGGTTCTAGACATTCTATGGTTGTCTGTTCTCTTTCTCTCAGTTAAATAGCTTTCTAGCAGCAGTCTAGTCTCTGGAGTTGTGTCTCCTGTATGAGGTTTCTCTCTGGGCCTACTTTGCAGGACCTCTCACACAGACGTCTGGCCTGTATCTTCTCTCAGGTAAGACTCACTAACCAGGAGGTGGGATAAGTCCATCACCCTGGTAACCTAACCAAGCCTGTTAGTGTTAACTATATACTGCCCATACATTGCCAATAGGTATACATAGTACAAAAAGAAATAACATTAAAGGGTTATTCTCATTTTAGACAATGGGGGCATATCGCTAGGATATGCCCCCATTGTCTTATAGGTGCGGGTCCCACCGCTGGGACCCGCACCTATATCGAGAACGGAGCCCCCGAAGTGAATGAGGGCGCACTGCGCATGCGCAGCCGCCCTCCATTCATTTCTATGGGGCCGCCGAAAATAGCCGAGCACTGGCTCGGCTACTTCCGTCGGCTCCATAGAAATGAATGGGAGCCGACCGCGCATGCACGGCCCGGCTCCCATTCATTCCTATGAGCGGCGCGGGGAGCTGCGCCTGGTGGTGGCCGGACCCCCGGAAACCTGGGGTCCTCCAGGCGCAGCGCTCCCCGCTCCGTTCTGGCTATAGGTGCGGGTCCCAGCGGTGGGACCCGCACCTATAAGACAATGGGGGCATATCCTAGCGATATGCCCCCATTGTCTAAGATGAGAATACCCCTTTAAAGCAACAGAAGTAATAGAAGTAACATTAAATTAACCCTTTGCAGTGTTCCTCTAGGGCAGGGGTAGGCAACCTCCGGCACTCCAGCTGTTGTGAAACTACAACTCCCAGCATCCATACTTGCTCTGCTCTTTTCAGGACTCTCACAGAAATGAATGGCGCATGCTGGTAATTGTAGTTTCACAACAGCTGGAGTGCCAAAGGTTGCTGATCCCCGCTCTAGGGCACTGAAGAAGGTATCACTGCATTCAGCTCAACTAGCCCTACAAGTATGTTAAATAGGTCATTTTCAGATGATAGATTCACTTTAATGAGAAGCAATACCCCAATGACTGCATTAAAGGCATGTCATCCTGCCAGCCAGGACTCTGCTCTCTACTAACAAGGCGCAAGAATCCCGAAACAGCCCGTCTACAGATGGTCTGCACTTCCTTTTGGCCTAGCTGACATGAGCTAATTTGCATCCTTTTTTCCCCCTATAGATACCTTGAATATAAGTCTCTGTACACCCGCTGGGTCCCTCCTTATGTCATTGATAGTTATGGTTTTAAGGGAAAACTCTGAGCAAAACTTGTATTTCATTCATTTTAATTTCTGCTCATTCTGGAGTCTGAAGTCAAGGAGCTGGTCCTATCAGTGATCCGCAGCTCTCTCTGTAATCAAAGCTATATATGTAAGGTTGTCAATCACTGATAGGACTACCTTCTGAACCTCAAAGGCCAGAATAAGCACGAATATGCTGCTTGCAGATTACATGGCATTTGCACCACATACCAGTAGCTAAAACAGTCGGTTGCTGAAGATCCGTGCTTGCCTTGAAGTCTGGCGGCGCATGCACTGTATGGGCATTGAGACCGCCGGGCGCTCTGTCCCTGTACAACGCATGCACTGAATGAGCTCCTGTGGGACTTCAGGACTAGGCCTCAAAATGATTTCAAATGCCTGGCCTGTCTGTGCCAGTGGTGGGTGCACGGCATAGCAGACAGGGAGCAGAGCCTCTGGGTGCAACGAGGTGCAATGGCACTGCCCTCGTTGCACCTAGGGGGTATCAGAATTTTTTTTTTACTTTTTTTTTTACTGCTGGAACATATGGAGATGCCAGCTATCATAAGAATCTGCTGACAAGTGCACCAACTATTTTACCTACTGGTATGTGATGACAGATGACCTTTAAGATCAATGTTACTCACCCTCCATACACACATACTGTAGATCATACACATTATAGGTGCTGTCCATTAGTCCTGGACCTTCTGTTTTCTAATATTATGTTACAGTGAGATTAAAGACGGCCAAGCTGGAAGTAACAGGATCTGTACAATGTACAATGGCAGGACTGTGAACGTGCAGCTTGAGGTGACCTCACACAGGAAACTGGAGAGCAGAAGCCTGACAGATCCCACAAGCTGTCTGCACTATCCACTGCTCACACATTATTGATAACCCAACCTATACGTAAACTTTCCTTCCTTAACCCTTCATCTGCTTAGGACAGACCGAGCACCAATGTAAAGCTGCAGCAAGTCAAGCTTCAGAGAAAAAGAGAAACAACATGCTGAAACCTCAGCTTAACCCAGTTCTTAATATGCCCTTCCTGCTGGCAGCTGAAGGATGGACTCGTCTTTAGAAATATATTGTAGTCCATTTTAAATATTTATGCCTACTTTAGACAAAGACAGCAGAGAATATAGAATATGTGACAATGTCATGTAATTTGAGACCGTACTAGTATCCCACCCCTGGAGAAGACAATATACCAATAGAAGAATAACTGGAGTAACTATAAAACGTAAAACTAAGGCCCCATCGCATGACATTTTTTGTCCGCATCTGATCCGTATTTTTGGCGGGTCGTATGCGGACCCATTCATTTCAGACTGGCTGCAAAAGAGGCGGACTGCAGACCATGTGCTGTCTGCATCCGTATGTCCGTTCTGCTGCTCTGCCCCCGACTGAAGTAGATTTAAATAGTTATTTATGCCAGGAAAATGGTGTAAGGTTAGAGAATTCGCTAGGGCTGATGGACCCGCCACTTCCCAGCATTGAGGGTTGGGGTAAAAACAGAGTGTGCCTAAATTTAGGTGCACAAGCAATTAAGTCACATAACAGGGCTCTGCGACTTTTATGCCAAAAACTGGCTTAAGGAAGTCTTAATAAATGACCCCCATTATCTTAACGTTGGTGGGTTTGGCCAGCTTTAAAGAGGACCTTTCACCACTCCTGACATGCCTATTTTAATAGCTTCATGCATTCCCCATGTAATAACAATTCTGGAACATCTATTCTTATGTCTGTATGTTGTAACATTGTTTTATTATTTCTACTAGAAGTTATGAATGAATTTCTAGCAGTCTGCAGTAACGGTACAGAGGGGAGGTAACCAGTTGGGGGCGTGTACCTGCACAGACTGACTCTATCCAATCAGTGCTGCTATTTTCAGACCGTGCAGGTACACACCTCCAGCTGATTACCTGCCCTCTGTTCCCTTACTGCAGACTGCTAGCAATTCATTCATAACTTCTAGTAGAAATAATAAAGGAATGGCACAACATACAGACATAAGAATAGATGCTCCAGAATTGTTATTACATGAAGAATGTATTAAATCAGGCATGTCAGGAAGGGTGACAGGTCCTTTTTAAGGAATCCTTCTGGATTAATATAAAAAATATACTAGGTATATTTTCAAGCCACAATAGAATACCGTATATCAGAGAAATCTGAAAATGGCAAGCACCTAAAACGTTTCCTATATTGGCACAAAGCAAAGAGCTCTCAAGAGCTACATTCACACATGGAGCGTGCCTATCCTGTGTGAATAAAGCCTAAGGGTGCTTTCACACTGCATGTTCTTTTCCAAAAAGACTGCTGTTTTTATTAGAGTCATTTTTTGGGCACAAAAACTACCACGTCCTGATGTTACATGTCAAAATACGCTAAACACACTACATTTTGGTGTTTTAAGTTGGTTTCCTTACGTCTTATTTGGCCTTTGGAAATCCCAGAATGCTTTGAATGTGGCTTTTTTTTTCCCCACACAGACTTCAGAAAAATGTAAAATGGGAAGTAAAGCACGTGAAAAATAAGGACAGCTTAAAAAACGACTTGTAAAAAGCTTCATGGTAATACAAATGTAGTGTGGCGGCACCCTACTACAGCTAAAATCCTCAGCTGTTCACAATCGGTCATGTCTTTTCAATTAGACTTGCAAATGTTTTAATTACAGGGTTAAAGCTGTGCGATGGTAAGTAAAGAGAACCAGTTAGCTGGAAATACACTGGAAAACAATAACCAAATTCAGGCCGTCCTGTTTAGAAAGTCAAGTCACAGCTAAAGAGCAAAAAACTTGGCAGCAAAAAGCAATTTCCTTCCAGGCACTAAAATATCATAACAAAGGAGCAAAACCCAGCTAAACGCCAAACCTGCGTCTAGACAGAGACAAACAACTCTGCACTGGGAAGGCGTAAATGTATGGAAAAGTAATGTATATAAAAGTAGGCTTGGAAGTTTTTATAGTCCTATGTTAAACATGCCGTCAGGAGATGCTCAAGCTGAGGAGATCCATCACCCTAGTGGGGAGCAGATGTCTAGTACATACATGCTGTCTGCCATTTTTTCATTTTATCTCCTAAATGGTAACCCAAAGGATGTCTAGAACAATGGTTGTCTGTCCAAAAAGAGAATTTTGTGAAAGCCATACAGATTTCATGAGTGTGACCAGAACTCACCAAATTCAGTGGATGGAGCCTCTCTACACTCCCCACACAGCAAGTGTTTTGGCAAGGCATAACCCTTGTAGTATGGGCAGCTTGCAACCACTGTATCCATCATTACAGTTTTGCATTTATTATGCTTTCTAATATACATACTGGAAAAATGTGAACCCGGTGGACAGGATTTGTCATGATCCGTTTCTTATATTTTTACAATGAAATGAAGAAAGCATTTTATGTTTACTACTGATTTCTTACATTTATTTAAAGGGGTTCTCCGGGAATTAAGAAAATTAAAATACTTAAAGGGGTTGTCCGAGTAATTTTTTTGTCCTTTGTATGTTTCTAACTAGTCAAATACAACAGCTTTTCCATACACTTTCTGCTTCTAAAGCTGCTGGTTTCTCAGATTTCACTCAGGGTCACATGACCTGTGATGTCAGTTTGCCTCCCTGCTAATCTTATATTCGTGCACAGAGCCTGTACACGAGACGTCACTGTGCTCTGCCGCTGCTGCTATCTGCTCTCTCCCTGGACTCTTTCAGATAAAACATTAACCCCTTCAGCCAGAACACACTGAAGGCTTTACAACAGCAGCTGCAGATGTAAAGAGACACTGGATCTGCCCTCCTCACCCTACAGACACAGAGCTGACTGGAGCTGATCTGGAGGAGATGTAAAGTATTGTATTGTACAAGAACAGGTAGGGGGAAAACCCGGTGTGTATCAGCAGTGTCATTGTACAGCTGGGACTTGTAGTCCTAAACATACAACATGCTGCTGAGTATTCCAGCAGACATGTCACTCAGACAAATCTTGTATTCACTGCCTTTGCATAGCATGAAGAGGGGAGGGGCAGAGATTGTTATTACTGCGTGTAAACAAAGGCCAGAGGAGAACCAGGGAAATATATATATATTTTTGCCTAAAACTTGCTTAACTTAGTTATATATTGTTGCCCATCAGATTTACAGTACTATACATTTTTTTTCATAACTCGGACAACCCCTTTAACCCCTTCAGCCCCGGGCCTGTTTTCACCTTCATGCCCAGGCCATTTTTTGCAAATCTGACATGTGTCACTTTATGTGGTAATAACTTTGGAATGCTTTTACTTATCCAGGCCATTCTGAGATTGTTTTCTCGTCACATATTGTGCTTCACGACAGTAGTAAATTTTTGGCAAAATATTTCATTTTTATTTTTAAAAAAATACCAAATTTACCAAAAATTTTGAAAAATTTCCAAATTTCAATTTCTCTACTTTCAAAATACATAGTAATACCTCCAAAAATAGTTATTATTTTACATTCCCCATATGTCTACTTTATGTTGGCATCATTTTATAAATGTCATTTTACTTTTTTGGGACGTTAGAGGGCTTAGAAGTTTAGAAGCCATTTTTCAAATTTTCACCAAATTTTCCAAAACCATTTTTTTAAGCACCAATTCAGATATAAAGTGATTTTGAGGGGCTTACATAATGAAACCCCCCATAAATGACCCCATTTTAGAAACTACACCCCTCAAGTTATAAAAAACTGCTGTTACAAACTTTGTTAACCCTTCAGGTGTTCCACAAGAATTAAAGGAAAATGGAGGTGAAATTTCAAAATTTCAATTTTTTGGTAGATTATTCATGTTAATAATTTTTTTCTTGCAACACAGTAAGGGTTAACAGCAAACTAAACCTCAATATACATTGCTCTGATTCTGCAGTTTACAGAAATACCCCATATGTGGTGGTAAACGTCTCTATGGGTTTGTGGCAGTGGTCAGAAGGAAAGGAGCGCCATATGGATTTTGGAGGCAGATTTTGCTAGAATAGTTTTTAGGCACCATTTTGTAATTGAGAGACCCTGACGTACCCCTAGAGTGGAAACCCTCAAAAAGTGACCCCATTTTGGAAACTACACCCTTCAACAAATATATTAAGGGGGGTACTGACCACTTTGACCCCCTAAGTGTTTTATGGAATTTGGAAACACTTGGCTGTGAAAATGAAAAATTTCATTTCTTCCAATAAAATGTTGCTTTAGCCCCAAATTTGTTGTATTTTCATAAGGGGTAACAGGAGAAAAGCACCACATAATTTGTTACCCATTTTCTCCTGAATACGGCAACACCCCATATGTTGTGGTAAACTGATGTGGGGGCACATGGCAGGACTCAAAACAGAAGGAGCGCCATATGGATATTACAACACAGATTTTGATGGAATGGTTTGCGGGAGCCATTGATTTTTATTTTTTTGAGTTATTGTCTTATGTGGGGGCTCGTTTTTTGCGGGATGAGCTGATGTTTTCATTGGTACCATTTTGGGGTACATAAGACTTTTTGATCGCTTGGTATTACACTTTTTGTGAGTCAAGGTGAAAAAAATAGCTGTTTTGGCATAGTTTTTAAAAAAAATTTTTTGCAGCATTCACCTGGGGGACCATCTCATGTGATATTTTTATAGAGCAGGTTGTTACGGACGTGGCGATACCAAATATGTCTAACTTTTTTATTTTTGGAAAGTTTTACACATTAGATACATTTTTGAACAGAATAAAATCTTTATTTTGTGTTGCCATTTTCAGAGCGCCATATTTTTTTCAGTTTTTGGTCGATTGTCTCAGGTAGGGTATCATTTTTGCAGGACAAGATGACGGTTTGATTGGTACCATTTTGGGTCAAATATGCCTTTTTGATCGCCTGCTATTACACTTTTTGTGAGGCAAGAGGGAAAAAAATGGCTATTTTGGCATAGTTTTTTTAACAATTTTTTTACAGCATTCGTCTGGGGGGCCATCTCATGTAATATTTTTATAGAGCAGGTTGTTACGGACGCGGCGATACCCAATATGTCTAACTTTTTTATTTTTGGAAAGTTTTACACATTAGATTTATTTTTGAACAGAATAAAATCTTTTTTTGTGTTGCCATTTTCTAAGAGCCATATTTTTTTTATTTTTTGGGCGATTGTCTTAGGTAGGGTATCATTTTTTGCGGGACGAGATGACGATTTTATTAGTACCATTTTGGGATAAATACGCCTTTTTGATCGCGTAGTATTACACTTTTTGTGGGGGAAGGTGACCAAAAAATGGCTGTTTTGGCACTTTTTATTTTTTACTGTGTTCACCTGGCGGGATGGATTATGTGATATTTTTATAGAGCCGGTCCATACGGACGCGGCGATACCCAATATGCCTACTTTTTCTTTTTTTTTCTTTTTTTAACATTTTTTTTACTTTATTGGGGGGAAAATGGCGTTTTTCTTTTTTTTACTTGAAACTTTTATTATTATTATTTTTTTAACTTTATTTTTTAACTTTTTTTTCAACTTTTGGGGGTCTGATCCCCTTTACAATGCATTACAATACTGTTGTATTGTAATGCATTGGCTGTAAGTGTATTACTCACAGTAATACACTTACAGCCTGCTTCCTGTGCGATCCAGGGGGCTGGATCGCACAGGCTCGCAGGGATGGCAGCCACGATGCCTAAGAAAGGCATCGGGCTGCCATCCAAGCCATCGGGTCCCCGTCACAGCAGCGCGGGGACCCGATGGCTCCCCCGCTCGCCATCCTGAATATGCGCACACCTCATGTGCCGCGGTCAGCGCTGACCGCGGCACATGAAGGGTTAATGCGCCGGCATCGGTGTTTTCACCGATGCTGGCGCATTCCCCAGGGGTCCGGCACCTGGGCACTGCCGGACCCCCGCCGCTGATCGGGCGGGCGCAGCTCCTGCACCCGCCCGATCAGCGCGCCGTACATGTACGGCGCTGGGCGGCAAGTCACGTCCCGCTGCGCCGTACATGTACGGCGCTGGGCGTGAAGGGGTTAAGTTTAAGTTTTATTATAAATATATTTCCAAATACATTTCATTAGTTATACTGACTCGTTTTGTCTAGGAAGCAATGATTAGGAGAAATAAAATGGCCGCTGTCCTATTCGTACACACAGAACCTGTCCTAATCACACAGACAAGTTACTTCACAACACTGAGCTAAAGAGCTGCCTCATCCTCCTCTCTGCTCTACTTGTCAGAGATTATGATCCTAAATACAAATGATAAGATCTTCAGCTAATTCTCAGTAGGAATGGAGTTCATGAGGAGAAATGAAGTACAGAGAGGAGGTGGGGTGTGGTAAAGAGCAGCAGCACTTGTATGCAGTCTCCATTACCAGTCTGTCCTGTCCGTCCTCTCTGTACTTCATGTCTCCTCATGATCTCCATTCCTACAGAGTTTCAGCTGAAGATCTTATCATTTGTATTCAGGATCATAATTCTTGACAACCAGAGCAGAGAGGAGGATGAGGCAGCTCTTTACCTCAGTGTGGTGAAGTAACTTGTCCTGCTGTGTGATTAGGACGGGTTTTGTTTGTACTACCAGGACAGCGGCCATTTTATTTCTCCTAATGATTGCTCCCTAGACAAAACGAGCCATTACAACTAATGAAAGGCATTTGGGAATATATTTATAAGAAAGTATAATTAAGTACTTTCATTTTTTTAAATTCCTGGAGAACCCCTTTAAGGTGTAAAACAGCTTTTATTATGTCATTCCTAGTACTAATCTGTTAAAATGGGCCACAGGTCCATTTAGGTACTCTCGGGCTCCACGGCCTTGGTTTTGACCACAACCTCTGCATCGCCTTTAAGTAAAATGCTGAGGATGACCAGGGAAAGTCAAACAGCAGTCTGAACAGTGGAATCCACAAAGTGATAAGTATCTAGCGGTCACACTGTATAAGTATCTAGCGGTCAAAACTCCACTGATCAAGAGAACACAAATGTCCCTATTGGATGGAGTGGTAGTCGCACATGCACACTGCTCCTCCATTCATTCTCTAAGGGACTGATAGAAATGGCCGAGCACTGTACATGGCTATCATCGATAGTCCCATAAAGCATGAATGGAGCTGCATTGGGGAAATGTTTGTTTCTATCTTGGGTGCAAGAAGATGGCAAAGTCAAAGCACTTTTACATTTGAATAATACATCAGTCGTGTCTTGTGGTTATGATTGACCTTCCCAAGCTCCTAATGGAGCACATAAGAGGTAAACACTCCATGGAGATCAATCTATAAAAGACGGCATCATGATGGTTAAATAGTGAAGGATTCCATTTATGTTCATAGTGAAAAGTCTTTAGCTCCAAGCAAGCCGAAAACAATACAAGCTTTATGTGACAGTCAAAAGCTTATGTATTACATTTCCTTCAAAAATAATTCAAGGGTGAATTAAAGGGTTTTTTGTCACCAGTTTTTTCAGTATGAATCAGACTGACATTAGAGATGTGCTAATGTCACCTGATTCCAAATATATATCTGTTTTATTTACTGGTGCCCCCATTTAGATATAAAATGAACTTTTATTTTATGCCAATAAGGCCTCTAGGTGCAAGGGGCGTTACCCCTGCTCCTAGAGGCTCTGTTGATTGACAGGCCCAGGCAGAGAAGAAACACTCCATTCACCATAGCTTGCAAGGACCTTCAATGATGTCATGACCATTTGATCAGTCACATGGTTTAGGAGGAGACAGGCAGTTTGTGTGATCCTACCCATGTGACTGATCACATGGTCATGACATCATTGAAGGTCCTTGCAAGCTATGGTGAATGGAGTGTATCTTCTCTGCCTGGGCCTGCCAATCAACAGAGCCTCCAGGAGCAGGGGTAACGCCCCTTGCACCTAGAGGCCTTATTAGCATAAAATAAAAGTTCATTTTATATAAAAATGGGGGCACCAGTAAATAAAACAGATATATATTTGGAATCAGGTGACATTAGCACATCTCTAATGTCAGCCTGATTCATACCAAAAAACCGGTGACAGAAACCCTTTAAAGAGGAGTCTACATGCTTTCCCTATGGCAAACGACAGCTGGCATAGGGTAGTCTAAGGGCCCATTCACACTACCGTGTGAATGGGTCCGCATCTATTCGGCAATATTCATTCCCATTAATCTCTATGGGAGCGGGTAGCCGTAGCCAGCTCCGTGCCGCGGCTCCGCATAAAAAAAAATGAAACATGTCCTATACTTGTCCGCAACAGGGGACAAGTATAGGCATTTTCAATGGGGCACCTGGCCATGTGTTCTGAGCTTTGAGGAACACACACCGGGCGGCACCCGTAGTATTGCGGGTCCGCATTATTGCGGGTCCGCAATAATACGGCCGTCTGAATGGGGCCTAAGTCACATGTTTTCATAGTAATTCAACCTACACGGGTCTGACACTGTGCCCCTGTTATCAACCATTTCAGGGTGAGGGTGGGAAGTCCAGGAAAATACCTGCCACCTGATCATTACCCTATCACACGTATCTCCACTTCTGAGAATTTTTAGAAACATTTACATATGGACATGTGGACATGACAGTGGTAGTAAATAAGTTTTAGTTTGTACTTTGCCCCTTTTCAAGAATTTCAGACAAACATTCTCCTATTTAAAGGGGTATTCTCTTAAATTCCCTTAATACCTTAAATAAAAATTGGTTTGTCGAGGACAAAAACAACAAATGGTGAGGACTCACGTTATGGATCCCCTGCACTGCTGCTTGGACTCCCAGTTCCCACTCCTCTCCACACATATACATCTCCTGGAATGCATACCTGATATATGGCCTCATCACAAGCGTGCTGGAGACCCAAATTCAGCATGGTGTTCTGCAGAGTACGTCCCATGTAGAATTCCAGAGAGAGGTAATATATACGCTATAGAGATAAAAACAAACGCTGGTTAGAACATATACAACATATATGACAATATACAAAAAACACAAAACACTCTCAGAGCACATGGGACGAGGAGAAGAGAGGAACATTACGGATAATCTTTGTCTGGCGGCAGGTTCTGGTTCTATTTGTTAAACTATAAGGACAGGCAAACCCACTTTTATGTAACAGATGTTTATTGTGGCTTGAATGAAGGGGCATTATGGCTGAATGGGGCCCCCGTAGATGAAACCTGCATTTAGCTGATGCTGTTTAGAAGGAAAAAATGATGGAGAAAGGTAATTTTCATTTATATATATGTTGCTTCTTTTTGGATCAATGGACTGTTAACTACCACAGAGTTACTCACCAGTGCCACTCCCAGCCAAAAATGTGCATCCGGGTGGACACTGGAGTCCTCTCACTTATGGATAGCGGCATAGATACCGTGGAAGCAGTTGCTTCAGGGCCCTAACTCAGGAAGGAGCCCCAGAGGAGGACAAATGAATTTATTTTCAGGGCCCAGGGAGCAGTGAGTAAGGTGGTGCTGGCAGGGAACAGCTTGAGGATGGGATGTATGACCTGACGCTGTGTGATATCTTCTCTGTGTAGTGCGTGACTAGACACAGTGCTGCACAAACAGTATTTTTTTTTTCACCACTCCTGACTAGGGTGGCCACTGGCTTCACCCCAGAAAGCTGGACCTCATTGACCACGCCCCCAAATGGATAAGATATGCCCTGTGCTCCGCGAAGATATGCCCCCATCGCAGGCAGGAAGAAAACGGTGGGAGGAGAGCAAAGAAGTTTCTGAGGGAAAGGTGACCTGGGGGCAGCTGGAGAATCTGTCCGCTCCGAGACAACCCCTACCTACAGTAAGCAGTGTATAGTGCAAGTGACGCAGAATCCGGTAATGTCATTTTTATCTTCATACTCACTTGCATTCTTGCTTCCACAAACCAGCAGTAAAATGAATCGAGAGGACTCCTGAGCTCATGCACATAATGAAGAAGACTCAAAGAGGAGTCCTCCGAATGCATTTTACTACTGCTTTGTTGGAGAACAGCATCATAACGCGAGGGAGTATGAAGATAAAACATAACTGGACTCGGAATCACTTACACTATACTCTGCTTACTCCAGTTCAGAGGATGTTTCGGAGCTGACAGATTCCCTTTAATGCCTCCTCCGATCCGACAGACCGTGCACCTGACTGAAATCCAAGGCAGTTTCGAAACCTGGTGAGGGCCGAGTAAAAATGCCAGTTGCGACTAAAAGTCACAAAACCAAGTTTTGCGATTTCGTAACACTAAAAATGTTATTTTTGATTTTTTTTTTTTTCGGGCCATGATGCACGTTTTTGGTAGTTTTTTTTTTTTTTTTTTTTTTTTTACAGCTTTATCTTGTTATTAGATATTGACATTGACATTATAGGCAATTGGAGTCGGTTCTTTTGGGGTGGTGTTCAACAAGTAAAAAAAGTCAAATAACTGCGTCAAACACAAAAATCTTGTGGAGCTTTGCCTTGAAGAAATCAGTACTTTCCAAGCTGCTGTATCCATGTCCTAAAAGCGATACAACCTTGTTAGAACAGAATGTAATCTTTGTAAAGCTCATGCAGCACATTAGTTACAGAAATTTCTACGATTCAGATGAATGGGACTGTTTCTGCATCAAGAACATTGGGGGAGATGAATCAAAACTGGTGCAAAGGGAAACTGGCTTGGTTGCCCATAGCAACCAATCAGATTCCTCCTTTCAGAGCTCTGATTCTCAGCAATCTGATTAGTTGCTATGGGCAACCAAGCCAGTTTTCCTTTGCACCAGTTTTGATAAATCTCCCCCACCATTTTCTGCAAGTCCCATTCAGGTGAATACGACAGTCAGACATTTCAGTAGCAAATCTACCACATATGAATAGCAGATGTGAATTGGCTCAGTGGTTAGCACTTGTGCCGATGCATACTGAATGTGGAAGGAACAATTGACACCGCTATCCAGAAGAAAGATACCCATCAGCCAAGAAACGAGAGTACAAGTTTATGGGCCGATCAGTTGCTCGATTATAAGGACCAATTAATGGGAATGTGCGTTTCTATGAACGCTCATTCTTCATAATTGGCCTGAAAATCATAAGTGTTTATTTTTTTAATTTACAATATGCTAATGGCCCTGGCACACAGTGGGGGACCTATGGAGTGGGAGGACCACTAAGGGGGCAATATTTTATGTACTGGCACATATGAGGGGGCACTATGGAGAGGGAGGAGCAATATGGGGCTCTTTTATATACTGGAACACATGGGGGGCACTATGGAGGGGGAGGAGCAATATAGGGGGCCGTATTTTATATACTGGCACACATGGGGGGCACTATGGAGGTGGAAGAGCGCTATGGGGGGGAGACACTATTTTATATACTGGCACACATGGGGTCACTGTGGAGGGGGTTGAGTACTATAGGGTTCATATTTCATATACTAGCACACATGGGGGCACTATGGAGGGGGAGGAACACTATGGTGGGCCCTATGTTATATACTGGCACACATGGGCGCACTATCCTATATACTGGCACACATTAGGGGTACTATGGAGAAGGGGGGGAAAGGAGCACTATGGGGGCATCTACTGGGGCCCTATCTTATATACTGGCACACATGAAGGGCACTATGGAGGGGAGGAGCACTATAGGGGCCCTATCTTATATACTGGCACACATGGAGGGCACTATGAAGAAGGGGAGGAGAGGAGCACTATTGGGGTCATTATACTGGCACCTTATGTCAGGCACCATGGGGACAAGGGGAGGAGCACTAAGGGGGCACTATATAGGAGTATTTTATACTGGCACAAATTATACAGCACTATGCGGCCCAACTGGGGGCACTAAGAAGGTTTTTGGGCACACATTATGAGGGCATTATGGGGACATTGGCTCTACTGGGGGCACTAATTATTTATATTGGGACTTTGGGGAGCACTATTACTGTGGGGGCACCCTGTCACGGTATCATCTTAGCACAGTTATTTTTGGGGAACATTTTGGTTACACTTTAGTGTCAGGGACACTGTTTTCTGAGCGCAGTTATTTTTGGGGGCCATTATGTTTGTACTATTAGTGTGAGGGGCACTATTTGCTGGGTGCAGTTATTTTTTAGGGCACTGTGTGCCAATAATTACTGAAGGTGGTAGTATCTGTGTGTAACTAGTATTTGCAGGGGCACTGTTTCAGCAGTTAGTTTTGGGGAGCACAGCGTCTCAGTATTGGGGGTGGCAGGATGGGGTGTTCAAGAAGGCGGGAGAATGATGGAAAAGTAGGAAACTAAGATGTCTATCTGTCAAACTCTGCAGAGAGAAGAGATGGCTGAAAGAAATCATCATGGCAGTCTGGTCTGAAAGGAGAAGATGAGGACACAGAATGTCTACATCAAAGGAGACGTTGCTGTATGTAAGGGGTATATGGCGCTGTATTAGGCTACTTTCACAAAGGGGCTCTCTGTTGTCTGTATCTGCCCCTGATCCAACATATAGGGATCCTTCTTCTCCTGACCTCTGCTACAGAGGGAAAGTTGGGTCTCAGCCAAGATTAATCTAATGTGTATGCCGGACAGTTTCAAGCCACATTTTTCTGAGAAACAGCTTTCAAAAATGTGTAATAAAATGTGGAGTGATAGCGTCATTTTTCTTTCTTAAAGCTATGGGTTAAAGTAAGCTGGTGAGCTTTCTCATGTGAACCACATACACATTTCCTTTTCCATCATGTACATATCATGCTTCATTGTTGGATACTCAGCTTTCATTCTATTTATAAGCTCCATTTATGTGAAACTAATGAAATGTCCATAATGTCCAGACAGCAGTCTTAGAGAGGACCTGTCCCCTCTCCTGACATGTCTCTTTCAGTAAATAATTGTATCCCCCATGTAACAATTCTGGAGCATTTATTCCTATGACTCTGTGTTGTGTATTCTCGCTAGAAGGTTATGGATAAAGGTATAGAAGGTAGTTACCAGTTGGAGGCGTGTCCCTGCATAGTCTGGCACTGTCCAATCAGTGCTGCCAGTTACACACTGTGCAGGAACACACCCCCAACTGGTACCACCCATCTGTACCTTTATCTATAAATTTCTAGCAGGAATAAGAGAAAAAAGGCACAACTTAAAATCAGAAGAAACTATTCCCCAGAATGGTTATTCCATGGGAAATACAAGTAGCTACAGACACGTCAAGAGAGGGGACCATGAACAAGATTTTTTTTTTTTTTCATCCAGAGTGGTCTTATTCACAAGGGTGTATTTTGCATTAGCAGTGCCACCAATATAACTAAAGAACTACAATATCTCCATAAGGCTTGAGCAGATCGAGCTTCAGATCATAGATCCAAAGTCGATTCATTCAAAAACTTAATTTGTAATGCTGTTTCCGTACAGCATTAAAATGTATTGGCTTTGTGGAGCCAAAGTTCATTTCGCCCAAAGTCACACGAGACTTTGGTGAATTACTATCTGCGTATTTAAAAACATTTTAAAATAGGAATCGGAAGGGGGCTTTGGTACCGAGGCATCAGCCAGTACCAAAGGGTCTGTCTGGTTGTGGTCTTGGGGCTGTATTACACCAACTGATTATCTGACCAATATCTGTCCAATCAGACGAATAGTTGGTGTGTATAACAAAAGATCTGTGTGTGTGATTAGTCAGAAAATCTGGTGTAATACAGACCTTACAGGGACTCTGTCACCACCATCTAGGACAATTACCTGCTGTAATACACGAGTAGTGCTGCAAAAAGAATCCGGATTATGGTTTTATATTTTCTTAGCCCCCCCCCCCATTCTCCGTGGTCAGTACTCAAAGCTGCACGGATATTAAAAAATATAAACATCATGGGAATCACTGCATCCGAAAACGCCCGTACTATTAAAATATAAAAATATTTTTCCAATACAGTGAATGGCAGAAGGCAAAAAAGTATCAAAATGGCCGATTCGACATTTTTTCAGCACTTTCCCAAAAAATTGAATTGAAATGTGATCAAAAAGTTACACAGCTCAATGAACAGAACTATAAAAAAAAGTTATGGGGGGGGTCAAAATATGGTGATGTAAGAAAACAAAAAGCAAAACACACCGGTCTCCTCCACTAGCGATCAGCAGATTGTTAGGAAGGAACGCCTCCTTACGGACAATCTGCTTGTACATCGGGACCTTTAAACCGTCATTCTAAAACCAGCATTATATTAAGGATTAGTAATTTGGGCAAATCCCTCATATGTTCTTTCTATCGGCTCTTGCACAGCTTCATCTAACATTACTTTAGTATTTTCTTTGACCATTTAACTTTCAGTGGTACTGTTTACATAGTAACAAAGAAAATGGTTTCATGTTCAGGTCAAACAATAGAGGATTTCAGCTGTAAAGTATATTCTGATAAAATGATATATTTATAGTTGATACAAATGGAGAACTACATTACAAAGCCGCCTTTCTTTGTCAGAGTCTGGCTATTCCTTAGAATTCTGCTGCTCTCACAAACCCAGTGAAGGACGTGTAGACTTAGGCCTCATGCACGCTGCCAGCCGTGGCCCGTATTGTGGCTCGCAAACAGCGCGTTCGCAATATGCGGGCACCGGCCGTGTGGTGTTTCTGTCTGTGACGCCGCACAGAAAACTTTTTTTACGGTGCAGGCGGATCACTGACCCATTTAAAGGGGTATTCTCATCTTAGACAATGGGGGCATATCGCTAGGATATGCCCCCATTGTCTTATAGGTGCGGGTCCCACCACTGGGACCCGCACCTATATCCAGAACAGAGCGGGGAGCGCTGCGCCTGGAGGACCCCAGGTTTCCGGGGGTCCGGCCACCACCAGGCTCCCCGCTGCGCTCATAGAAATGAATGGGAGCCGGGCTGTGCATGTGCGGTGCGCTCCCATTCATTTCTATGGAGCCGACGGAAGTAGCCGAGCCAGCTAGGATATGCCCCCATTGTCTTATAGGTGCGGGTCCCACCGCTGGGACCCGCACCTATATCCAGAACGGAGTGGGGAGCGCTGCGCCTGGAGGACCCCGGGGGTCCGGCCACCACCAGGCGCAGCTCCCCGCTGCGCTCATAGAAATGAATGGGAGCACAGCGCGCAAGCGAGGCCACCGCTCCCATTCATTTCTATGGAGCCGACAGAAGTAGCCGAGCCAGCGCTCGGCTATTTTCGGCGGCCCCATAGAAATGAATGGAGGGCGGCTGCGCATGCGCAGTGCGCCCTCATTCAGTTCGGGGGCTCCGTTCTGGATATAGGTGCGGGTCCCAGCGGTGGGACCCGCACCTATAAGACAATGGGGGCATATCCTAGCGATATGCCCCCATTGTCTAAAATGAGAATAACCCTTTAAGCTGAATGGGTCCAATCTGCCCCGGCTGCCGCACGGATGTTGTGGTCCCCAATGTATGGAACGGCCACACAACAGGCGTATGCATGAGCCCTTTAAGGGGATGGGTCGTCAGAAAACGACCTATTGTCTCTAACCCCTTCAGCCACAATGACGTGCAGATTTGCACTTGTTGTGCAAATCTGCTATGAGCTGTGAGTGGAGCTGTAGTAGACTTGGTAGAATCTAGCAAAGTTCTTTTGAAAGTTGTAGAACTAAGCAGATTCTATTGAAAATCTGTAAGACTGTGTTGGAGCTTGCAGACATCAGAGCTCCTGTAATGTTGAGGAGGGCTCTGATGAGATAGAAAACAGACTAGTGTCAGGAAGGAAATCTATGGCACTTGCAAGATATAAAGTGCCCAGGTGTCTACAATTAGAAGGCACTTGTGTTATATGTTCAGAAATTAACTGTTTAAATTTTGTTACCCTATTGCTATGTGTGTACAAGTAGGAAAGACCTGTGACCATAGCATTAGAGATTAGAGGCCTAAGGCCTCTTTCACACGAACGTTGTTTTTGCGGGCTCCGATCCGCATTTTTCACATGAAAAATGCGGACCCATTCATTTCTATGGGCCCGCAAAAAATGCGGACAGCACACCGTGTGCTGTCCGCATCCGTTGCTCCGTTCCGTGGCCCGCAAAAAAAAATAGAGCATGTCCTATTCTTGTCCGTTTTGCGGACAAGGATAGGCAATGTTACAGTGGATCCGCAAAAAATACGGATGCCATACGGACGCCATCCGTTTTTTTTGCGGATCCGCAATTTGCGGACCGCAAAACACAACGTTCGTGTGAAAGAGGCCTAAGATGAAGGTTTTCTCTGTTGAAATAGTTCTGTTTTCCAGAGTGTGCTAAGATATGTTGGCCATAAAGTATTGTCTGGTATATGTGAAACGTTTGAAGAAGGTTTAAGTTGGTTAAACCTTGAACAATGCATAGACAAATAGTTAGTGGTATTTTATAGTCCCATTGTCCTTCTAGTCTAGCTCTGTTTCTCTGTTTGCTCAATGAATGCCTCAGAGATACGAGGAACAGAGTGGGGGCTGCTGAGTGCATGATACTGTATTGTGATTGACCCGGCACTGGAATAGGTGTGGCTTTATATGACACAGAAGAGTAAAGATCAATTAATAATTTTTATTTTTTCTCTTCCTAGCAGCTTGAAAAACATGAGAGAGTAACGGAAATTGTTTTTACGTGCACCCTGTAGTATTATAATGATTTGTTGTTCTGTGTGTGCAATTGTGTGTCTTTGTTAAAATTGTTAACTAGATGTTTTTGTAGGTGTGAAGATACAACGGTAAAGACAATGGTATTACTTACCAGCAACTAAATATCCAGAACGGAGCCCCCGAAGTGAATGAGGGCGCACTGCGCATGCGCAGCCGCCCTCCATTCATTTCTACGGGGCCGCCGAAAATAGCCGAGCGCTGGCTCGGCTACTTCCATCGGCTCCATAGAAATGAATGGGAGCGGTGGCCGCACTTGCGCGCTGCGCTCCCATTCATTTCTATGAGCGCAGCGGGGAGCTGCGCCTGGTGGTGGCCGGACCCCCGGGGTCCTCCAGGCGCAGCGCTCCCCGCTCCGGTCTGGATATAGGTGCGGGTCCCAGCGGTGGGACCCGCACCTATAAGACAATGGGGGCATATCCTAGCGATAACGATATGGGGGCATATCCTAGCGATATGCCCCCATTGTCTAAGATGAGAATACCCCTTTAACAATACACAATCAGAAAATAAAAACAGATGAGAAAAAAAAAAAAGATGTGTGTCACTAAGTGGTTTTACCTGGCAGAAAAAAATGTCAGTGATACATTCCCTTTAAAGGGTTATTCCTAGGGATGCACTTTGGATGAAACAAGGCCTGCTCCCCTTTATAAATGAAGTGCAACCTCCCGTGGTGCAGGGGGATATCAACTTTGACATATGACTCCCACTCTCTATACCTTTATGGAAGACTTGTTCTGGTGCTTCCAAGATATCATAAAAATAAAAAAGCAAAAAGATAGAATACGTCTGCAAAATGTGGACCAAACACCTACTGAAGTCCAATAGTCCGCAAAAAAAAAATAATCAAAAAATGCGGACGGCACATCGACTGCATCCAGATATGCAATTTGCGAAGCACGAAATGGATTGTGTGGATAAGTCTTAATCCAAATCATCCTTGTATGTCATTTTCAAAATATTCTCACATCTAAAAGGAAGCATTTCCAATAATAATGTTGAATTTAAATGACAATTTAATGTATTCCTTCACATACTGATGTGAAACCAAAGATGGAGTGTCCCTTTAAATCGATTCTCCTCATTGTATGACATATCTATGGAAACAGAAATGATGCACCGAGCACCACATGAACTGGGTAAAAACGTGTCTAATAATGAGCTTATGGATAAAGCAGATGAACCAATTACCCGAAAGCAGGCGTTCTGTTAGCACACGGCTGAATCATCACACTGAATATAGACCATACCAGTGAGCGGGGCGCAGGTGTGAACCGCGCTCAGTGACACCAGGAGGGCGTCTTCACAGGATATGAATGACCGTCCCTTGCTAATAACAGGCAGCTGACAGCAGCCGCCAGGATTAACAATTTACCCTTAGCTTGACCTAGAGGGCAAGAGCATAGCACATAAGCCTAATTCCTGAAAAGATAAGAGCAAAAAAACAAAAAAGGAAACTGTTTGTTTTTATTTGTAAATAAAGATTCATTATAAAGATTATTACTACTATTTCTTGTGGATTTCCAGTTTATGTCAACAATCCCATTGAAGTCTAAGAGGAAAACCACTGCACAGAAGATGTGGAATGGCACAAACAGTTCACATGCTGCAGATTTTAAAATCCACACTGCAAGTCAATTTTCGCACCCAAAAAAGCAAAGGGTACAAGACATCTGTCTAATCTCATACATTTTGCTTGTACGGTATTGCGCTGCTTTTTTTCCTGCAAAAAAATTTGTGCAGGAAAGACACATCTACACCAAAAATCTGCACCAAAACTGCAGAAGAAAATGCACATAAATCACTATTTATTGCATTCTTAGTGAGTTTTTTGGCAGTTTCTGCTGCAGATATCATGCCAATTTTCCACAGAACTCACTCTTCCATTGAAAAGGGTGAAAATGCAACAATTGACACACTGCAGATTTCAAAATCCAAACAGCAGATCAATTTCCGCACATGAGACTTGTCTAATCTCCAGGGGCAGACTGGAAATTTACAAGTGGGCCCATAAAAAACTTAAAGGGGTTGTCCGAGTTATGAAAAAAAAAAATATAGCACTGTAAATCTGATGGGCAGCAATATATAACTAAGTTAAGCAAGTTTTAGGCAAAAAAAATCCATATTTCCTCATTTCCCTGGTTCTCTTCTGGTCTTTGTTTACATGCAATAATAACAATCTCAGCCCCTCCCCCTTCTCCCCCCTCTCTGCAAAGGGAATGAATACAAGTGCTGAGTGACATGTCTGCCTGCTGGAATGCTCAGCAGCATGTTGTATGTGTAGGACTACAAGTCCCAGCTGTACAATGACACTGCTGATACACACAGGACATTCTCCCTACCTGTTCTTGTACAATACAATTCCTCTATAGCTCCTTGCCCAGCATTTGTCTCCTCCCACTGCTGCAGCTACTGTTTGTTGTAAAGCCTTGAGCCCTCAGTGTGTTCTGGCTGAAGGGGTTAATGTTTTATCTGACGGAATCCAGGGAGAGAGAGCAGATAGCAGGAGCCAGGCAAAGAAAGGGGGCGTGGCCAGTGACGTCTTGTGTACAGACTCTTATCTGAACTCTGAGGCTTGTGAACGAAACATCACAGAGCAGAGAGATAAGGTGACATCACAGGTCATGTGACCCTCAGTCAACTCTGAGAAACCAGCAGCTTTAGAAACACAAAGTATATGGGAAAGTTGTTATACCTGACAAGTTAGAAACATATAAAGAACAAAAAAATAACTCGGACAACCCCTTTAAAGGGGTCCCATGTAAGTGGGTCCATACTGACAAAAGGCAGGCAAATATAAGAAGGGGAGTTCAGCAATACTGTAGTGCAGTCAAGATACTGCCCCAACAGAACCAAATACACAGGGCAGCACAAAATACTGCCCCAGCAGAAACAAATACCACAGTGCAGCACAAAATACTGCCCCAGCAGAAACAAATACCACAGTGCAGCACAAAATACTGCCTCAACAGAACCAAATATACAGGGCAGCACAAAATACCGCCCCATCAGAACCAAATACACAGGGCAGCACATAATACTGCCCCATCAGAACCAAATACCCCAATGTAGCACAAAATACTGCCCCAGCAGAACCAAATACACAGTGCAGCACAAAATATTGTCCCAGCAGAAACAAATACACAGTGCAGCACAAAATACTGCCCCAGCAGAACCAAATACACAGTGCAGCACAAAATACCGCCCCAGCAGAACCAAATACACAGTACAGCACAAAATACTGCCCCAGCAGAACCAAATACACAGTATAGCACAAAATACCGCCCCAGCAGAACCAAATACACAGTACAGCACAAAATACTGCCCCAGCAGAACCAAATACCACAGTGCAGCACAAAATACCGCCCCAGCAGAACCAAATACACAGTGCAGCACAAAATATTGTCCCAGCAGAACCAAATACCACAGTGCAGCACAAAATACTGCCCCATCAGAACCAAATACAGTGCAGCAAAAAATATGTCCGTCTCCACCGCGGCATTCAACACCGTCCCGAGGATGACGATACAGCTGAATGCAGGAGGGCACTTTCTTCTGGCGGCCAGGTTTATAAGTACCAGATGCTCCTATCATTAACTAGTGCCGAGAGCATCAGATCGATATGTACCCGACTAGCAGCCGTGAGCCCTGGGCATCGGACCACCGGGAAATTTCCTTGTGGGGATCTATCGCCAATCCGCCTGTGCTAATCTCATTCACTTTGCTGGTACTGTATTACACCATGAATATCCAGGCGCAAAAAACCCACATAATCATCGTGTGCAGTTTCCCTTAAACTAATCATACAAGATCAAATCACCCAATGCAAAAATCAGGTCAGTAGCTGAGTCTTTCTGTTTATCGTAATTCATATAAACTGAGCCGTGACTCTGAATGAATAAGTATCATATCATACACGGCTCTGCTATGCACAGTAACCCACACAATCTGCTTTACGTGCTCTATTAAATGCATTATCATAAAGCTACAAATGAGGTGCAGATGCCGTGTAGCTATTTCTGCACATAAATCATGCATCAGCTCCTTCACCTCACCCTCCTCTAGCCCGAAGGTCATTCAATCGATCGCCCATCAATAACGTCAGCTCTCCTATCCTGAAGCATCCAAGAGCCACCATATTATATCATCTACACAGCTAACATCAACCATTCCTGTACCAGAGAGACCTTGTCACCTCTCCGGACAAGTCTGGTTTACTAGATACTTGTATTTTCCAGGACTTACTAATATAGGAGCATCTTTTCTTTGAACTTCTTTGTTGTGCTGTCCCTCTATTGTTCCTCCTAGAAATGTATTACTACATTGAGAATTTGGTGACACAATTCAAACTGTTATAGGGACACGGTGCTGCACAGTGCATTTTCCTATAGAGCAGGCCACCACAAAAAAAATAAAATATATATATATATATATATATATATATCTGTAACTCCTATCACTGTCTCAGCCATACACATGCTAGTGCTATTTTTATAGGTAGTCTAATGACCAGGGGGAGTGTAGAATACCAGGATTAATCAGATGCAGCTCTTGTGTAAAATGAGCCAAATTAATTAATAAAGGGGTGTTCTGGGAGTTCAGTATTGATGGCCCATCCTCAGGATAGGTCATCAATATCTAATTGGTCGGCGTCTGACACCTTGCAAAACCACTGATCGGCTGTTTGAGGAGTCTACAGCTCTATGGCGATTGCTGCAGCCCAGGGCCAGACTGGCTATAGACCTCACGGGGAAATTTCCCGGTGGGCCAATGCCCAAGCCCTCCTCTCTGCTGCTGGCTGGGTACAGAAAGAGCTCTCAGTGGTAATTAACCATGTGAGAATTATAAATTCATTTACCCCACCAACGACTGCACATGCCCTCCTGAATTCATCTGTGGGCCCACATCTCACCTCCTGCTCCTTATCTTAAGCTGAGAAAACTGGAGGAGGAGGACAGAAAAGGGGCACAAAAGGACAGCTTTTGGGGCAATATATTGTGCTGCTCTGTGGTATATGGTTCTGTTGGGACGGTATTTTGTGCTATTGATGACCCCGCCATTTGTGTTGCCCCGCCTTCTTTCAAATTGGACTCCCCTACAACATGGGTCCACTTTTAGTTTTTTTCCAGGGCTACATTAAGTTCCCAGTCCGCCCCTGCTGCAGCCCCTTCACACCTAACTTAGAACAGTGCCATACATTACATAGTGGCTGTGCTTGGTATTGCAGCTCAGGCTCATTCACATGAACAGGACTGAGCAGTAAATAGGTCATGTGACATCACTGGCCTAGGAAGAGGATGCAGTGCTATGGTGACTACAGCCTGAGCGTGATCAACCCCATTAAACCAGTCTTATTGCCTGATAGGGCTGACACACTGAATAAAACCATACTTTTCTTCCCTTGATCTGTTGCTGCATTTAGGAAAAATAAGAGTTTTAATTATGCAAATGAGGGCTTAGGTGCATAGAGGGGCGGGCCTTAGCCACTTCGTGCACATTAGCTCCTCTGCTCTTTCACTGGATATTCCGCTAAAAGGGCTAATCCAACCCCTGAAATGCCTCCCCAAATGCCAGGGCTCCTGACACAGATTGTACTTACCTTGCTCCCTGGCACCCACATCGCTTCTGACGCCCGCCGCTGCAACAGCGTCGTGCGGATGAAAACATCTGGTGAGGGTCAGAGCCAATAGCAGGCCACGACAGGAACAAGCCTCCTTAGCATCACGGGTGACGCTAGGGAGGCTCGTCCATACACTAAAGGTTCATTTAAATTGACCAATGTTTCAGGCAACTATCAAGAGCAAACCAAACATTAAAGGGGTGTCGCCCAAAAAAATATTCTACATTTTTCAAACCAGAACCTGGATCTGAATACTTTTATGATTTCATGTAATTAAAAATTTTGCATCGCCACTGAGTTATTCAATAAAACGTATCTGTATAGCGCCACCTGCTTCTGTTCTTTTTCTTATTTCTTTGTCCTGCTCACTGAGATGGCCGCACATGCTCAGTTTAATCCTTCAACTGCCTCCTGAGCTGTAATAGGGAAAGCTGAGACACGCCCCCCCGAGCCACAGCAGAAAGGACACTCCTCTTGAGCTGTCAGCTTGATATAAATCTAGCAGAGCAATGAATGGGGAAATCTCTGGATCCATGTGAGGTACAGGGCTGGTTCTAGCTTTGATAGAAAGAGATTGTCATGTCCTATGCCATGTACTATATGATGTCTGATTTTCAATTTTTACATTAGTAATTGCATAACCCCTTTAAGGATAATTACCTGATAAGGGCTGCATTTACATATAGTAATTTCCTCCACTGTATGGGACAAGAAACCACTACAGCAATCCCTCACCCTCCTTGACAATCATTGATCCTGGGCAGAAAAATCTGTTGCACAGAAACAGTGATTTTCGGTACAAGCCGAATGACGGGATCATCCAGAGTTTTAGCAAAATTATCAGTCTGACCTTTAGGCACCGTTGGAAAGAGCGGAGTGTTGTACTTGGCTTTTTCCATCATTTTCAGGAACCAGATGGGAACCAGGGTGACCCATCCTGGAGGTGATAAATGCTTATGGCCAGATTAGCCCTTTAATAGGAATGTTTTGATTTGTACAGGCTAAGGGCTCATTCAGACGAACGAATATGGGCTCCATGCCTATATTGCGGACCGCAAACAGAGGGTCTGAAATATAGGGGGCACTGGCCGTGTGCACTCCGTGCTGTGGATGCAGACCCATTGACTTGAATGGGTCTGCGATCCATAAAAATCGGGCAAAAGATAGGGCATGTCCTGTCTTTTGCAGAGAACGGAAACACTCCTTACAGCTTCCATCAGCTTTCGGGTCCGTGCCTCCTCACCAAAGAAGATAGGACATGTCTTATCTTTTGCCGGATTTTGCAGATCGCTGACCCATTCAAGTCAATGGGTCTGCACTGCAATACAGGATTCACATGGTCGGTGCCCATGCATTGCGGACTGCGATTTGTGCGCAACACAGGCTTTGGAGCCCTTACGTTTGTCTGAATGAGCCCTATGACACCAGGCCCTCGCTTATGAGGTCATCTTCTGTGGCGAGAAGAGACAGGGGGAGATTTATCAGAACTGGTGTAAAGAAGTGGCTTAGTTGTCTATAGCAACCAATCGGATTCCACCTTACAGCTTTCACAGCTCCTCTGAAAAATGAAAGGAGGAATCTGATTGGTTGCTAGGGGCAACTAAACCAGTTCTCCTTTACACCAGTTCTGATAACTCTGTCTCACCGTCCTCAGCAGACGCTTCTATTCCTCGTTTTATCAATCACTGGGGGTCTCAGCACCCGGATTCCTACCGATCAAAACCTTTGAGATAGGCCTCATGCACACGACCATATCTGTTTTGCGGTGGACCTACAGAACACAGATACCGGCTGTATTCATCCCGCATATTTGCCTTATGCACGTTCCACCCTATGTTAAAAATGCCTATTCTTGTCTGCACAATGGAGAATAGGTTTTTCTGACGGATGGAGGAACTAACATACGGTGTGCTGTAGATTGGTAGGCGATCCAAATATACTGCCATATAGAGCACTGAACTCAGTTGTTATGCATCAGCAATGGGCAATGATACAGACGTTCACTGTAAAAAATAATAATAAATCCTTTCAATACGTGCATTTCTGTAGAAAAATCAATGTACAACAAAAAAAAAAACAAAAAAACAGAGCTGCTTGCAAAGAGGATGTGCAAATGACTCCCTCAAGGTCAAGAGATGAGGGGACATGGTGGCTTCTCCTGAAGGAGGCCTCATCAGCTCATCTATAAATGGAAGCAGAGGGGCGGAAGGAGGATACGTGAATATAACTCATGGCTTCAGAGCTCATCAATACACCGCCATATCTACAGCCGGGAGTGGGGGTGAGGTCATGGACTGGCACAATAACAGATCTCTATAGGGGAGCCCCACCACAGTGCTACAGTACAGTCCCCCTTGCAGTACCTACCTCCCCCCCCCGCAGTACTACAGTACCTACCTCCCCCCTGCAGTACTACAGTACCTACCTCCCCCCCTGCAGTACTACAGTAACTACCTCCCCCCCTGCAGTACTACAGTACCTACCTCCCCCCCTGCAGTACTACAGTACCTACCTCCCCCCCTGCAGTACTACAGTACCTACCTCCCCCCCTGCAGTACTACAGTACCTACCTCCCCCCCCTGCAGTACTACAGTACCTACCTCCCCCCCCTGCAGTACTACAGTACCTACCTCCCCCCCCTGCAGTACTACAGTACCTACCTCCCCCCCTGCAGTACTACAGTACCTACCTCCCCCCCTGCAGTACTACAGTACCTACCTCCCCCCCTGCAGTACTACAGTACCTACCTCCCCCCTGCAGTACTACAGTACCTACCTCCCCCCCGCAGTACTACAGTACCTACCCCCCCCCTGCAGTACTACAGTACCTACCTCCCCCCTGCAGTACTACAGTACCCCCCCAGTACCTGCCTCCTGCAGTGCTACAGTACCTACCGTCCCCCCAAGTACTAGAGTACCTAACCCCCCCTGCAGTACCTACCTCCTCCCTGCAGACTGGGCAGTGCAGATACACAACCTGTGAATGCCAGGCTGAGACCCAGCTGATCTGCTGCTCCGCCACTGTATTCCCTGGCATCATTCATTCTGCCAGCCAAGCAAGATGGATGTTGTTGTGCCCCAGAACCTGCACTGCTGCAGGCTGGCACACAATGCCCTCCGAGCCACTGACAGCTGTATTTACCTTGGGATCCTTCTCGTAGTAATATTGCTGGGTCCTGATCCATCTTCCCACCAGGTGGTCCCTGACGGTATGTGCCAGGGCAAAGTAATAGTCTCTGGGGGTGGAGACGTTCCTGTCTTTCACCAGGGTGAAGTGCAGATGCCTGTTGAAGCTTTTCCTGACCTCTGACACATCCCCGAGTCCTGCGATGCCCCTGACGCTGATCTGCTTCCTCTTGTCGCTATCAGACAGTGGGGCAGCCATGGCTCTGCAGTGTGGACGTGAGTGTGCAGCGCTGTGTGGGTCGTCGGGCTCTGCTCACTCTTCTTAGCTGCAGAGGGAAGAGGCGCATGCGCGGTGTGGCCGGGGGCGCTGCAGACCTGCCTCCTGCTCACAGGGATCGTAAATAACAGGGGATGTGCGCCCTGCTCCTCCCCTGCCAGCCTCATCTACCTGGCCATGGCCTCCTGTCCAGTGCCTGCTCATGTTAAATGAGGAAATCACTGTGTACTGTGGTGGATGGCTACAAACGCTGGGATCTGACAAGCATTAGGCCGTGTTCACACAGGATTTGATGGGGATGAATGCAGATTCCACGACTCATCCATGTCATCTGGGATGATCTATATGTGTATACCCCATTCACACGCTCTGGAAAAGAATCTGCACAGATTTTTTACACCAGTGGAGATAATGTTTTGCATAATGTATCTGACTTGATATTGTAAAACTGCAATAAAAAGAAAATTGAAAAGAAAAAGAGATAACGTTTTGCAAGAAGAATGAGCGTGGATTCCAGATGGAAAAATCTGCAGATTAGACCCATTGAATGACAGTAGGCCTTATGCACATGACCGTGTGTCGCCGTCTGCAAATGTGGACCCTTTCACTTCTGGGGTCTGCATACGGCAGTCCGCACAGGAAAAAGTAGTGCAATACAGGCACAGGCCGCCTCCAGTCGTGCGCATGAGGCCTTATGCAGATCTGCAGCAGAGATCCAAATGTGAGCCTCAGATTATTGCCACGGATCCTCTTGTAAACTGCACATTGGATTTTAAAGGGTTTCTGTCACCACAATTTATCATATTAAACAGAATGACGTTTACAATGCGCAAATGTCATTTGATGCTTAATATTTAAATTATTTTATTGTCCCTTGCCCTGTTTTTGAGTAAAATTAACTTTTATAATATGTAAATTAGCCTCCTAGGAGCAGGGGGGGGCGGTAACCCTGCTCCTAGAGGCGCCGTTTTGCCCACCTTCAATAACGCCTTCTTTTTTTTTGATTGACAGGGCCAGGCAGCTCGCTCCATCTGCTGCCAGCCCTGTCCGATCCAAATCCTGCGCCTGCACCGTGCGTCCTTCATTCGGCGCAGGCGCAGTGAGTGTAGCAGGCTACCAGGCTCCCGTTTCCTCACTACCTGCGCCGACTACGTCACAGTCCACCCGGAAGAGAAGGCAGCGCAGGCGCAGTGAGGAAGCTGGGAGCCTGCTACACTCACTGCGCCTGCACCGAATGAAGGACACACGGCGCAGGATTAGGATCGGACAGGGCCGGCAGCAGATGGAGCGAGCTGCCTGGCCCTGTCAATCAAGAAAAAGAAGGCGTTATTGAAGGTGGGCAAAACGGCACCTCTAGGAGCAGGGTTACCGCCCCCCCCCTGCTCCTAGGAGGCTAATTTACATATTATAAAAGTTAAAGGGTTTCTGCAGTTTTTAAAAACTGATGATCTATCCTCTGGATAGATCATCAGCATCTGATCGACGGGGGTCCGACACCCGGGGCCCCCGCCGATCAGCTGTTTGAGAAGGCAGCGGCGCTACAGGCCAGTGATACTAGTCGTGACGTCACTGGGCCTGCGGTAAACACAGAGAAGGCCGCGGCGCTCCTGCAGCGCCGCTGCCTTCTCAAACAGCTGATCGGCGGGGGCCCCGGGTGTCGGACCCCCGCCGATCAGATGCTGATGATCTATCCAGAGGATAGATCATCAGTTTTTAAAAACTGCAGAACCCCTTTAATTTTACTCAAAAACAGGGCAAGGGACAATAAAATAATTTACATATTAAGCATCAAATGACATTTGCGCATTGGAAATGTCATTCTGTTTAATATGATAAATTGTGGTGATAGAAACCCTTTAGGCCTCTTTCACACGAGCGTGTCCGGATTTGGTCCGGATGCGTTCAGGAAAATCCGCTCGCATCCGCACGCAATCGCAGTCAGTTTTGACTGCGATTGCGTACGTTCGTTCAGTTTTTTCCGCGCGGGTGCGAAGCGTTTCAATGCGTTTTGCACGCGCGTGCGAAAAAACTGAATGTTTACAAACAACATCTCTTAGCAACCATGCGTTAAAACCGCATTGCACCCGCACTTGTGTGCGGATGCAATGCGATTTTCACGCAGACCCATTCACTTCAATGGGGCCAGTTCTGCGTGAAAAACGCAGAATATAGAACATGCTGCGATTTTCACGCAACGGCGAACTGCTGCGTGAAAAACATCGCTCATGTGAAAAGCCCCATTGAAATGAATGGGTCAGGATTCAGTGCGGGTGCAATGCGTTCGCATCACGCATTGCACCCGTGCGGAAACATCGCCCGTGTGAAAGGGGCCTTAAGGAGTTATCGTTAAATCCACCCAATGCCACCACATACCTTATGATAAAATAATGTTCCACTTACCTGTTTGTCCGCTGTTCTCTGCGCAGCAGCTCTGGTCCTCATCCCACTGATTTATACAAGCATACACCCATGATGTGCAGGTAAATGGCATGTGATCACCGCAGCCAATCACTGTCCTCAGTGGCCTCTTGCCCAGGGGTGGACTGGCCATAGACCTTACAGGGAATTATACCCGGTGGGCCGATGCTCAGGGGGTCGTCTGAGCCCTCCTCACTGCCACTGGCCAGGTACATAATGATGTGATGCCTCTCAGCTGGGAGCATCAAGTACCTCTGTTCCTGGCCGGGGGCCACAGTCACTCTCTATCCTCAGGTGATACAGCTGAATTCTGCAGCAGGACATGGGAGACCATGGTCAGGGAGATAAGTCTGCTCTGTTGGTCACTCTCATAGGCCACAGGGTGATATATGAGGCAGTGTACAAATGGTGCATGGACTCCTTCTGCAGGGGTATTTTGTGTTACACTATGGTATTACTAACTCTGCCTGTTTCTGTTGGCCCATCTACTTATGTTGTCCTGCCTTGTTGTCAACAACATGGGGGCCACTTTTCATTTTTTTCCCATGCCACTTTAAGTACCAAGTCCTCCCCTGCTCATGCTGAATTCATTATTAGTACCAAGGCAGAACCTGCTTTCATCACTAAACTATTGTTCGCCATTGATGGTCTCATCAAAGGTCACAGGAGAATGCGTCCTGACATTATGCATAGTGTAGAGACACACTGGACCAACACCAGGCGTCATGTTGTGGGGCACCAGTAGCCACTCTGACCGTTTCCATCTAGTATCCATGGAGGGAACATTGACCAGTCTTTGGTATGTACAGGACATAGTGGAATCAGTCACTACAGTCACTACCAGTCTACAGTCCTACTGCCTTTATTGTCAGGAGACATGGTGCTCCAACAAGATAATGCCCACCTTACACTACATGTTCTTCATGGCATCCAGCAGCTCCATTGGCCAGATCTCAATCTCCAGATCTCTTCTCCATTGAGAACGTCTGGAACTGGATGGATCTCCCATGCACAGGAACCAACAAGCACCTTCTTTGATCTTTGGGTCCAAGTTGAAAGAGCTTGGAATGACATATCACAGAAACATCTCTAGTAGCTATATGATTGATACCATGCCAGCAGGAGGAGATACCACCCATTATTAAAGGGGTTCTCCGGGAATTAAGAAAATGAAAATATGCAAATATTACTTTATTACAAATATATTCCCAAATACCTTTCATTAGTTATAATGGATCGTTTTGTCTAGGGAGCAATCATTAGGAGAAATAAAATGGCCGCCGTCCTATTAGCATAGACAAAACCTGTCCTAATCACACAGGAGGACAAGTTACTTCACAACACTGAGGTAAAGAGCTGCCTCATCCTCCTCTCTTACTTGTCAGGGATTATGATCCTGAATACAGATGATAAGATCTTCATCTGAATCTCTGTAGGAATGGAGTTAATGAGGACTACAGAGAGGACAGGACAGAGTGTGGTAATGGAGACTGTATACAAGTGCTGCTCATTACCATATCTGCTCATGAACTCCATTCCTACAGAGATTCAGCTAAAGATCTTATCATCTGTATTCGGGATCATAATCCCTGACAAGCAGAGAGGAGGATGAGGCAGCTCTTTACCTAAGTGTTGTGAAGTAACTTGCCCTCCTGTGTGATTAGGACAGGTTTTGTTTGAACTAATGGGACGGCGGCCATTTTATTTCTCCTAATCATTGCTCCCCAGACAAAACGATCCATTATAACTAATGAATTAGTATTTGGAAATATATTTATAAAAAAGTAATATTAAAGTATTTTCCTTTTCTTAATTCCCGGAGAACCTCTTTAATGTGACCCTACCTCAACATACACCCTGCTGCAGAACGCCAAATAAAGGGGGCACCACACCACTAGCAGGTTATACAGTCTCAGCTCAATAGCATCTGATAATTGGGATTATCAGAATGTATGGCCCAAGATGTCAACTCTATATCAGGAATATTGATTCGCAGCGGCTTTCCCTCTTTAGAAATCTCCCCCAGTGATTTTTTTCCCCCACATAATATGGTAGACTAAATAGTGCCTTTTAAAAATACAACTTATCCCACAAAAAAAGTCATCACTCTTGGAAGGCAGAAAGGAAAAAATGAAAATGTCTTGAAAGGGTTACATCTGCGCCAATGTATATTTATGGTGTGGGTATAAGCTGGCTGCCCAAGTGATGATATATACAGAGAGACTGCCAGGGAACCCGCGTAGGGAAGATGGAACAAAATGGTGCAAAAATCAGGTTAATAGCCCAACAAAGAAAACATGTATAGCCATTAACAAAAGCCTCCTGCACGACCGTGTCTGTTTTGCAGTCAGCAAACCGCGTATCCGAAAAATATAGATGCGGTCAGTGTGCATGGAGTATGGAGAAAAGTATAGGACATGTTCTATCGTTTGCGGAACAGACACATGGATGCCGATGGCACGCGTAAGTCATAACTGCAGATAAGGAGCCCAGATTGCCATTTTTTATTTGTCTGCTGCCCCCCACACCCCTGCTGTGAGCAATAAAAGCTGCAGACTGCTATACTGTGCTAAGGCCTCTTCCACACTAGCGGCAGCACGAATCCGGCACCTAAAGGGTGCAGACGGATCCGTACTGCCGCTGATACATGTGTGGAGCCGGAGCAGCGCTCCGGCCCCACACATGTTGACACAGACACAGAGAACATACATACACACAAACACATACATACTTACATACTCCAGCCAGGGATGCCGGCAGCATGTCTTCACGCGCCTCCTGCGCGCAGTGATGACGATTCCCCACAGCGCCCTCTGCTGGGCGCAGTGGGGAAACGTCATAGTTGCACGCAGGAGGCGCGTGAAGACATGCTGCCGGCGTCCCTGCCTGGAGTATGTGAGTATGTATGTGTATGTATGTCTGTCTGTCTGTATGTATTTCTGTAGCCGGATCTGGAATGACCCCCCATTGCAAGTCAATGGAGGACAGATCCGGATTACTGGTGTGTCACACCAAACGGATCCGTCCCCATTGACTTGCATTGGAGGTCATTCCGGATCCGTCTTGGTGCGGATGCCTGGACCGGAGAGAAAACCGCAGCATGCTGCGGTTTGCTCTTCGGTCTGAAGACGGAACGGAATGCTTTCAGGAGCATTCCGTTGTCTTCAGTTCAGTTTTGTCCCCATTGACAATGAATGGGGACAAAACTGAAGCGTTTTTTTCCGGTATTGAGCCCCTATGACGGAACTCAATACCGGAATTTAAAAACGCTAGTGTGAAAGTAGCCTAACATAGTGGAGAGGACTTCTGTGTGTATTGATGGGAGGGGGCAGTAGGAAAATAAAAACCAGTGATCTGGACTCCTTATCTATAGCACTACTCATGTATTACTGCAGATAATAGTCAAAGATCTTGGTGTCAGATTCCCTTTCAGAGACAACTGATCGCAGGGGATCGACACCCAGGACCCCTGATGATCAGCTGTTTAAAAAGGCAGCAGAATTCACAGTAGAGCCTTCTCACAGCTTTTCCTAGTCCAGTGATGACATGTTCATCGGTCATGTGGCCTAGAAACAGCTCAGCCCCATAGATGTGAATGGGGCTGAGTGCAATACCAAGCACAACCACTACACAATGTACGGCGCTGTGCTTGGTGAGCGGGAGAAGGCAGCGGCACTGCCTTCTCAAATAGTTAATCGGCGGGGGACCACGGTGTCGACCCCCACTGGTCAGATACTGATGTCCTATCCTTATAAAAGCTGATTAGCAGCTATTCAGATGTACAGTACTGAACTATAAAGAGCCGTCATTATGCTGTGTCTGAATAATCACTTAGTGACCCCTGTGACATATCAGCCTGGAATCCAGACATTTTAGCTCACAGGGGGCTGTGTGACTGTGTATAATTCTCAGCATTAAGTTTCTGCTGGTGTTTAGCCTCTAGAGCAGGGGCCACATGCGTCCCTTGATACCATTCTGTGCGGCCCCCAACCATCTGGTGACAGACATGTATGTCTATGTCTTGTGGCTGCTCACATGTATCTTTCATATATTCTCCTGTTAGATGGGAGTACTAGAAGTGTAACCACATTTATGATATATACTGCATGTTCAATATGTCATAAATATATATACTGTATTTCATTTGTTAATACTCCTTTAAGTTTTATTTTCGGCCTTTGGAATTGGTTGGGGCGGACAAGGTGGCCCCCACCCAGAAAACCAGCATCCCTGCTCTAGATGCTGGGTATTGTAAGCAACCAGGCTCAGGCTACTTTCACACTAGCAGCAGTCCGGATCCGGCAGGTGAAGGGTGCCGCCGGATCCGGACTGCCACAGGGACATGTGTGGGGCCGGAACCGCGTTCCGGCCCCACACATGTCACACAGTACCATATACAGACATACACACACAAACACATACATACTTACATACTCCAGGCAGGCAGGCCGCACGTCTTCACGCCCAGAAAGCGCGCAGCTATGACGATTCCCCACAGCGCCCTCTGCTGGGCGCTGTAGGGAATCGTCATAGCAGCGCGCCTCCTGGGCGTGAAGACGTGCGGCCTGCCTGCCTGGAGTATGTAAGTATGTATGTGTTTGTGTGTATGTGTGTGTTTGTTTGTATGTATGTATGTATGTATGTATGTCTGTCTGTCTGTATGTATGTGGTGACGGATCCGTCCTGAACTCCATTGAAAGTCAATGGAGGACGGATCCGTTACCATTGTGGTCACACCAAACGGATCCGTCCCCATTGACTTGCATTGGGGATCATTCCGGATCCGTCTTGTTCCGGATCCCCAGTACGGAGAGCAAACCGCAGCATGCTTTCAGGAGCATTCCGTTGTCTTCAGTTCAGTTTTGTCCCCATTGACAATGAATGGGGACAAAACTGAAGCTTTTTTTTCCGGTATTGAGCCCCTATGACAAAACTCAGTACCGGAATTATAAAACGCTAGTGTGAAAGTAGCCTTAGATGCCTTTAAAGTCCATCTGTCAGCAGCTTTGTACCTATGACACTGGCTGCCCTGTTACATGTGCACTTAGCAGCTGAAGGCATCTGTGTGGGTGCCATGTTCATATGTGCCTGCATTGCGGAGAAAAATTATGTTTTAATATATGCAAATGAGCCTCTAGGAGCAATGGGGGCGTTGCCGTTAGTCCTAGAGCAGGGATGCTCAACCTGCAGATGGATGGGATCATGTGCACCACTGCTGGGTCACATGCCATTTGGAGACACATCACCACTGAGGTCAGTAATTGGCTGCAGCAGCCTATGTGGACTCATCCATCCAGAAGTTTGCTGCCACCCAAAGCTGGACAACTACTTTAAAAGGGTTTTCCAAGTTGAATAAAAACCCTGCCAGCTACAGTGAATGCGATAAAATAAAAAAAGAAGTCATACTCAACCTTTTCTGTCTTGCCACTTCCAGCATCGCGCTTTACTCCTTCATCTCTGACATCATCTCCCTGCCTACAGCTCTGTCACCAGGATCAATCCTATTAAACCAGATATACTACCTGATAGGGCTCATCAGGCTGATTAAAACTATATCTTTCTTTTGTCTGTATGCTAAACATTGCAGAGAAATCAGCGTTGTTATTCATATGCAAATTAGAAATTAGAGCACCAGGAGGCGGGGCTGAATATTCTGAGCACTGCTATGTAACACCCCCTGTGATTGACAGGGCTAGACATACTGAGGGAAGAGCTGTCCTAGCATCTACATATCATATACTCTATGTACTATAGCTTCACCACACTGAGATCTGCTCAGAAAGCTAATCTAGATATTACTTGCTTAGAAACGTGAAAATAATTACTGGTTACAGACAGAATATATATATATATCGGGGGCGTGACTTAGTGGGACCTGGGGGTGGGGCTTTTAAGTCCTTCTTTTGAAGGTCGCCTGAATTACAGGCCGATGCCATAGTAATTTCGGAGGAAAGAGGAAAGAAAACATCTTTTATTACTACTGAACGGTAAATATATGACATTCACATTATATGAGGTAATGATTGATGATGAGTAAGTCTAAAACATAAGTTATATTTAACCAGAATACCCCAGTGTCATCCACAGCACTCAGCCCCTTTAAAGCAGACCTACAGCAGTGAACTGGCTAGGTTGTTATAGAAACCTGGTGTGTCTGTGGAGACTAACTGCCTGGGAGCTTCTATTGGCTGATAAGTATGCATTTTTTGGGAATATCTCAGGAACGGTACGTCCTGGAGAGCTGAGACCTGTTCTAAAACCTTCCCGGACACCTGATGTACATGTGTGCCAAATTTCGTGATTGTAGCTGCGACGGTGCGGATTCCTTTAGCGGACATACACACACACACACACACATACACTCAGCTTCATATATTAGATATATATATATATATATCCAGCAATATGTATTAGCCTTTTAAGCTTAAAAACATAATTCTCAATATGATCAGGATAAAGACTTTTATTATGGGTTAAAAGAAAAAAAAACATCTCTCCCAAGATTCAAACCTAAGATCTCTACATGCAAGCTATAACATTACCACATAGAGATACATGTTTTTTTCTATGCTTATAAGCTAACACATATCACTGATGTCTTTATAATCGTATATAGTGCTGGTAAATAAGCTTTCTGAGCAGATCTCAGTGTGGTGAAGCTATAGTACATAGAGTATATGATATGTAGATGCTAGGACAGCTCTTCCCTCAGCATGTCTAGCCCTGTCAGTCAAGAGGAGGGTGGAGTATGCAGAGCACAGGGGGTGTTACAAAGCAGTGCTCCAAGGATTCAGCCCCGCCTCCTGGTGCTCCTATTTCTCATTTGCATATAAAAAAACGTAGATTTCTCTGACGCTGTTTAGCATACAGACTAAAGAAAGGTATAGTTTTAATCAGCATGATGAGCCCTACCAAGGTAGTATGTCTGGTTTAATACAGTTGATCCTCGTGACAAAGCCACTTAAAAAAAAGTGGGTAAACTTTTGAATATTTGGATGAATTCCTATGACACAGGCAATGCATATGCAAAGACAATAATACTAGTTCAGTGTATTTTCACTCAGTTCATTAGCTATGGGAACAGTTCTAAATCTAGGAGATTTATTATTATCTTTACTGCCCTTTTATGGCAGGTCACGTTAGGGTAAATGCACACGATCAGGATTTATCTGCGGACAATCCGCACTGAAATCCGCAGGTGTTCTCAGTGAAATTCGTGCGGTAAATCTGCACCAATTGGTGCGGATTTGCATGCGGATTTTTTTTTCAAGTGAATGGAGAAAATCCTCATGAAATCCGGACAGGAAAAATAAAATAAATTGACATGCTGCGGATTGTAAAATCCGCACCGCAGGTCAAAATCCGCACTAAAAAAATCTGCATCGTGTGCATTGAGAATTTCAAATTGTCATAGAATATAATGTACATGATCTACGGACCGGATTTTCCGCACGCAAATCCGCACGTAAAATCCGCACGTAATCCTGATCGTGTGCATTCACCCTTATGGTGCATGCCATAATTGCGCTCTAATGTGTGACTTTTTACTCTTCTTGTCACTTTTTGAAAGTGGAATTAGCCACGGCGTCCTATGGTCCGACAGATTCATTTACACCAGAAGGTGACGGAAATTGTAGTTCAAATCTACTCCAGTTCCTTACCTTTGCTTCTTAATAAAATTAGCGCATCTTGCTTCAATGGACTTCTCACTAAGACTGGAGTATGAAATGCCAGCATTGGTGAATCTGACCCATAAATTTCACCTTAGGTGCAATTGCACAGGTGCCCGGTAGGTTGGGGTCACTGCCACCCTAAAAGTAGCTTCTCACTGACTTATTAGAATGTATGTAACTGGCTGGTCAAATGAACCTAATATCTGACACAGGGGCCATCTCCCGTCGGTATACGTCCCTGTTCATCATGGACACCCATTGCATTTGAGATAATACAGAAATATAACAGAACCACAATGAACATTAATAATGATGAAATGTGAGGTTTATAGTGGGGAAACTATCTCTGTAGACCAGGGCTGGCCAACCTGAGGCTCTCCAGCTGTTGTAAAACTACAACTCCCACCATGCCCTGCTGTAGGATGATAGCTGTAGGCAGACTGGGCATGCTGGGAGTTGTAGTTTTGCAACAGCTGGAGAGCCTCAGGTTGGCCAGCCCTGCTGTAGACGTTGCTAATGAACAGTAACAGAACACTAATCAGTAGAGCCCGGGGCGCTGCTTCCTGGAATAGACGGGGAACATGGGAAAGTGACCATTTGATTTAGTGAGAAGGAAGAAAGGGAGAGGTGAGGGGCATGCTCTCAGTCATGTACACAATGGTAGCATCAGATCAGAGAGGCAGGGGCTGGACGGGAAAGGGTTTAGGCCACCTGCACACATTGCGGAACACGTGCGTTTTTTTGCCTGCGGATTTCCGCATATTATAGTACCAGCAATTCTCATCTACACTGTGCAGATTTATTGCAGACTTTGCAAACTGACCTGTATTGGGGATTTCCAAATCTGCAGCCTGTCAATTGTGTTTGCAGTTTTAGCTGTGGATTTCACCCGTTTCAATGGATGAGGGCGAGATCTGCAGCAAAACTGCATCAGATGTCGCGGATATGTTGCAGAAATGCCCATAAACACGCATGGAAATCCATGCAGATCTTCAGGTGCCGGTGGCCTTATGTCAGCTATGTGTTATCACCAACCATATAAATAATCTGTTGGATGCATCTAGTAAGTAACTAGTTAATATTACCAGCAGGCAAGTGATGCAAATTTGGATATTTTATTTGTTTGTCGCCGGCCCATTTGCATCCGGATTGAAAGTACTTTTTTCTCCAGAAGGAAGAAATGGATCGGTAAGGGAGAGGAATCATTACATTCGTCTGAGCTTCCCCTGGAAGACAATGTGCCTGGTATAAGAGTTTTCTGGTGACAGACTCCCTTTAGTCTCTTCCAGACCATGACTGTACATGTAAGATCACGGACATTTAAACCCTCAGATGTCGTAGTCAATTGTGACCACAGCATCTAAAAGGCTTCTCTTAGAGAGCACTGCGCTCCCACAGCCTGAAAGGCTCCCCTCGCGGAGATTGGGGGATCGGTTTGTTCCTTGTGGTAGCCCCAAGCCTGCTAGAAGCTGCAAGGCTTACCACAGAGATGTTCCTATAAATGTAAGCGGGGGGTGCCGGCCGTATCATACCCGGCACCTTGTCTCTATAAGAGGGCGCTGCAATCCACCGAACCGCGGCAATTAACAGCACCTGAGGGGTTAAATGACGGGGATCACAGCGCCCTCTCATAGAGGCCGGGTATGTTATACGGCCGGCACCCGCTGCTTACATTTGTATTAATGGTTTAATTACATTCATTGGTGGAGCAGTGCGTCCCCCCCCCCAGTATTACTTCATTGGTGGAGCAGTGCGTCCCCCCCCCCAGTATTACATTCATTGGTGGAGCAGTGCGTCCCCCCCCCCCAGTATTACATTCATTGGTGGTGGAGCAGTGCGTCCCCCCCCCCCAGTATTACATTCATTGGTGGAGCAGTGCGTCCCCCCCCCCCCCCCAGTATTACATTCATTGGTGGAGCAGTGCGTCCCCCCCCCCAGTATTACATTCATTGGTGGAGCAGTGCGTCCCCCCCCCCAGTATTACATTCATTGGTGGTGCAGTGCGTCCCCCCCCCCAGTATTACATTCATTGGTGGTGCAGTGCGTCCCCCCCCCCAGTATTATTCATTGGTGGAGCAGTGCGTCCCCCCCCCCCAGTATTACATTCATTGGTGGAGCAGTGCGTCCCCCCCCCCAGTATTACATTCATTGGTGGAGCAGTGCGTCCCCCCCCCCCAGTATTACATTCATTGGTGGAGCAGTGCGTCCCCCCCCCAGTATTACATTCATTGGTGGAGCAGTGCGTCCCCCCCCCCCAGTATTACATTCATTGGTGGAGCAGTGCGTCCCCCCCCCAGTATTACATTCATTTGGTGGAGCAGTGCGTCCCCCCCCCCAGTATTACATTCATTGGTGGAGCAGTGCGTCCCCCCCCCCAGTATTACATTCATTGGTGGAGCAGTGCGTCCCCCCCCCCCAGTATTACATTCATTCATTGGTGGAGCAGTGCGTCCCCCCCCCCAGTATTACATTCATTGGTGGTGCAGTGCGTCGTCCCCCCCCCAGTATTACATTCATTGGTGGAGCAGTGCGTCCCCCCCCCCAGTATTACATTCATTGGTGGAGCAGTGCGTCCCCCCCCCCCAGTATTACATTCATTGGTGGAGCAGTGCGTCCTCCCCCCCCCCAGTATTACATTCATTGGTGGTGCAGTATTACAGTGGTGAGCAGTGCGTCCCCCCCCCCAGTATTACATTCATTGGTGGAGCAGTGCGTCCCCCCCCCCCCAGTATTACATTCATTGGTGGAGCAGTGCGTCCCCCAACCCAGTATTACATTGGTGGTGCAGTGCGTCCCCCCCCCCCCAGTATTACATTCATTGGTGGAGCAGTGCGTCCCCCCCCCAGTATTACATTCATTGGTGGAGCAGTGCGTCCCCCCAACCCCAGTATTACATTCATTGGTGGAGCAGTGCGTCCCCCCCCCCCAGTATTACATTCATTGGTGGAGCAGTGCGTCCCCCCCCCCAGTATTACATTCATTGGTGGAGCAGTGTGCAGTGCGTCCCCCCCCCAGTATTACATTCATTGGTGGAGCAGTGCGTCCCCCCCCCCAGTATTACATTCATTGGTGGAGCAGTGCGTCCCCCCCCCCCAGTATTACATTCATTGGTGGAGCAGTGCGTCCCCCCCCCCGTATTACATTCATTGGTGGAGCAGTGCGTCCCCCCCCCAGTATTACATTCATTGGTGGAGCAGTGCGTCCCCCCCCCCAGTATTACATTCATTGGTGAGAGCAGTGCGTCCCCCCCAACCCCAGTATTACATTCATTGGTGGAGCAGTGCGTCCCCCCCCCCCCCAGTATTACATTCATTGGTGGACAGCACGTGCGTCCCCCCCAGTATTACATTCATTGGTGGATGCAGTGCGTCCCCCCCAGTATTACATTCATTGGTGGAGCAGTGCGTCCCCCCCCCCCAGTATTACATTCATTGGTGGAGCAGTGCGTCCCCCAACCCCAGTATTACATTCATTGGTGGAGCAGTGCGTCGCCCCCCCCCAGTATTACATTCATTGGTGGACGACAGTGCGTCCCCCCCCCCCAGTATTACATTTCATTGGTGGAGCAGTGCGTCCCCCCCCCCAGTATTACATTCATTGGTGGGCAGTGCGTCCCCCCCCCCCAGTACTTAACTTCATTGGCGGAGCAGTGCCGCCCCCCCCCCCAGTATTACATTCATTGGTGGAGCAGTGCGTCCCCCCCCCCAGTATTACATTAAATTGTGGTAGCCAGTGCGTCCCCCCCCCCAGTATTACATTCATTGGTGGAGCAGTGCGTCCCCCCCCCCAGTATTACATTCATTGGTGGAGCAGTGCGTCCCCCCCCCCAGTATTACATTCATTGGTGGAGCAGTGCGTCCCCCCCCCCCAGTATTACATTCATTGGTGGAGCAGTGCGTCCCCCCCCCCAGTATTACATTCATTGGTGGAGCAGTGCGTCCCCCCCCCCAGTATTACATTCATTGGTGGAGCAGTGCGTCCCCCCCCCAGTATTACATTCATTGGTGGAGCAGTGCGTCCCCCCCCCCAGTATTACATTCATTGGGTGGAGCAGTGGAGCGTCCCCCCCCCCAGTATTACATTCATTGGTGGAGCAGTGCGTCCCCCCCCCCCAGTATTACATTCATTGGTGGAGCAGTGCGTCCCCCAACCCCAGTATTATATTCAATTGGTGGTGCAGTGCGTCCCCCCAACCCTAGTATTACATTCATTGGTGGTGCAGTGCGTCCCCCCAAACCCAGTATTATAATAATTGGTGGAGCAGTGCGTCCCCCCCCCCAGTATTACATTCATTGGTGGAGCAGTGCGTCCCCCCCCCAGTATTACATTCATTGGTGGAGCAGTGCGTCCCCCCCCCCAGTATTACATTCATTGGTGGAGCAGTGCGTCCCCCCCCCCAGTATTACATTCATTGGTGGAGCAGTGCGTCCCCCCCCCAGTATTACATTCATTGGTGGAGCAGTGCAGTGCCCCCCCCCAGTCGTCCCCCCCCCAGTATTACATTCATTGGTGGAGCAGTGCGTCCCCCCCCCAGTATTACATTCATTGGTGGAGCAGTGCGTCCCCCCCCCCCCCCCAGTATTACATTCATTGGTGGAGCAGTGCGTCCCCCCCCAGTATTACATTCATTGGTGGAGCAGTGCGTCCCCCCCCCCAGTATTACATTCATTGGTGGAGCAGTGCGTCCCCCCCCCAGTATTACATTCATTGGTGGAGCAGTGCGTCGCCCCCCCCCCAGTATTACATTCATTGGTGGAGCAGTGCGTCCCCCCCCAGTATTACATTCATTGGTGGAGCAGTGCGTCCCCCCCCCCCAGTATTACATTCATTGGTGGAGCAGTGCGTCCCCCCCCCCAGTATTACATTCATTGATGGAGCAGTGCGTCCCCCCCCCCAGTATTACATTCATTGGTGGAGCAGTGCGTCCCCCCCCAGTATTACATTCATTGGTGGAGCAGTGCGTCCCCCCCCCCCAGTATTACATTCATTGGTGGAGCAGTGCGTCCCCCCCCCCAGTATTACATCATTGGTGGAGCAGTGCGTCTCCCCCCCCCAGTATTACATTCATTGGTGGAGCAGTGCGGCCCCCCCCCAGTATTACATTCATTGGTGGAGCAGTGCGTCCCCCCCCCCAGTATTACATTCATTGGTGGAGCAGTGCGTCCCCCCCCCCAGTATTACATTCATTGGTGGAGCAGTGCGTCCCCCCCCCCAGTATTACATTCTTGGTGGAGCAGTGCGTCCCCCCCCCCCCATTCCCAGTATTACATTCATTGGTGGAGCAGTGCGTCCCCCCCCCCAGTATTACATTCATTGGTGGAGCAGTGCGTCCCCCCCCCAGTATTACATTCATTGGTGGAGCAGTGCGTCCCCCAACCCCAGTATTATAATTAATTGGTGGTGCAGTGCGGCCCCCCAACCCTAGTATTACATTCATTGGTGGTGCAGTGCGTCCCCCCAAACCCAGTATTATTAATTCAATTGGTGGAGCAGTGCGTCCCCCCCCCCAGTATTACATTCATTGGTGGAGCAGTGCGTCCCCCAACCCCAGTATTACATTCATTGGTGGAGCAGTGCGTCCCCCCCCCAGTATTACATTCATTTGGTGGAGCAGTGCGTCCCCCCCCCAGTATTACATTCATTGGTGGAGAACTGCGTCGCCCCCCCCCAGTATTACATTCATTGGTGGAGCAGTGCGTCCCCCCAACCCCAGTATTTTTACATTCATTGGTGGAGCGTCCAGTGCGTGCCCCCCCCCAGTATTACATTCATTGGTGGAGCAGTGCGTCCCCCCCCCCAGTAGCAGTGCGTACATTCATTGGTGGAGCAGTGCGTTCATTCATTGGTGGAGCAGTGCGTCCCCCCCCCCAGTATTACATTCATTGGTGGAGCAGTGCGTGTCCCCCCCCCCCAGTATTACATTCATTTGGT
>ONZH01008912.1:0-42981 GCA_900303285.1 Rhinella marina
ACATTTGTCAGTGTTAAAGCTCATCTGCCACTTCTCTGCCCAAGCCTCCAATCTATCCAGGTCCATCTGTAGCAGTGTACTGTCCTCTTCTGTGTTAATTACTTTACACAGTTTAGTGTCATCTGCAAAAATTTATATTTTACTGTGCAAGCCTTCTACAAGATCATTAAAATATATAAAATATATTGAAGAGAATAGGGCCCAATACTAACCCCTGTGGTACCCCACTAGTGACAGTGACCCAATCTAAGTATGTGCCGTTAATAACCATCCTCTGAGCCAGTTACTTACCACATACAGACATTTTCTCCCAGGCCAAGCATTCTCATTTTATATACTAACTAGAGATGAGCGAGCATACTCGTCCGAGCTTGGTGCTCGTTCGAGTATTACAGTACTCGTAAGTGCTCGCTGCTTGGACGAGTATCTCGCCATGCTCGAGGAAATGGCAACTTCCGCATTGTGCATTTTTGGCTCCTATAAACTCAGCCAATCACAAGCCAGGAGACTCTGCGGTACACCCAGCATCACGTGGGGCCCTTACATGTCGATAGCAGGGGTTGGCTGGCCTGATCAGGTGACCCTGGAATATACTAGTGACTGCCCGCGGTGCTCGGCTCAGATGCTGTCTAGATGTCGTTAGGGATAGAGCTGCTGCGTTTCAGGGAGAGTGTTAGGGCCTGCATTTAGTTCTTTGTTAGGCAGGAGTGATCTCAAAAGAACCCAACAGCCCTTCTAAGGGCTACAAGACATTTTTTTTTTGTCTCCTGGCTTGGCTGGCTGACTGGCTGGCACTAGTAGTGCAGCTATCGCCATATATAACCCTTTTTTTTTTTATTGTTATATCTCAGTGATACAAATCCATTTCATACAGCAGTGTGGAACCATTCTGTGTGTCACAGTTCAGCTGTCCACTCACTACAATCCGTATTTTCTGTCCAGGTGACACATTCTGCACGTCACTTAATCCAACAAGGTCTTTTGCTCTCACTTATATAGCTTGATCACAAAAATGTCTGTGCGACATTTGTCTGGGTCGCAGTCAAAATAGCCACCGTCAGCAGGGTGTGAGTTAGGTCTACGATAGTTTCTGCACGTCACGTTCCAAAAAAAACAAAACTAAAAAAAAAATATAAAAAAATATATATATAAAAAAAATAGCTTCTTTGTTGTTTTAGCTCAGTGATACGAATCCATTTCACACAGCTGCGTGGAACCATTCTGTGTGTCACAGTTCAGCTGTTCCACTCACTACAATCCGTATTTTCTGTCCAGGTGACACTTTCTGTACGTCACTTAATTAAACCAGACTGAACAAGTTTGTGGGTTTCAGTACAGCAGGCCCATTTATTTTTTGTTTTTTTATATAATACACTTATATACAGAAAATGTTGAACCCCAGGGCTAAGGGTCGAGGACGAGGGCGTGGGCATTCAATTACTGCAGGGGGCAGAGGCCGTGGTCCTGGGCAGGGTGAGACAGTACCTGCTGATGAGGGAGCAGGGGAACGCCGCAGAGCTACACTCCCTAGCTTCATGTCTCAACTTACAGGGACACGTGGTAGAGGACTGTTGAAACCACAACAGTGAGAACAGCTGATGTCGTGGATTGCGGACAATGCTTCAAGTAATTTGTCCACCAGTCAGTCTTCCACGCAGTCCACCCACTTTACCCAAGGGAGCACCCCTCTGGCTCCTCCACCTCAACCTCCTTCCCCCCAGTCTGCCCCCTCCCAGGAAAATTTGGAATGCGATCCGGCATACTCTGGGGAACTGTTTTCTGGACCCTTCCCAGAGTCACAAACCACTTCTCAGGTTGCTGCTGACCTCGTTCCCGATGCCCAAGTTTTCCAACTGTCGCAGTCTGTGGGTGATGATAATGTTGATGATGACAATGTTGACTTAGTGAAAGAAGTTTGTAAAGAGGTGTCGGACGATGAGGAGACAAGGTTGTCAGACAGTGGTGAAGTTGTTGTCAGGGCAGGAAGTCCGAGGGGGGAGCAGACTGAGGGGTAGCAGACTGAGGAATCATAGGATGACGAGGTGACTGACCCAAGCTGGGTTGATAAGCCGAGTGAAGACAGTGCTTCTGAGGCGGAGGCGAGTGCTGCACCAGAACAGGTTGGAAGAGGCAGTGGTGTGGCCAGAGGGAGAAGCAGGGCCAGAGCTGGTGCATCAGCAGCAACTATTTCACGTAGTGAAGCTCCCATGGCGAGGCCTAGATGTTCGCAAGTCTGGAGGTTCTTTAAAGAAAGTGAGGATGACCGACGGACTGTGGTGTGCAACCTGTTCCACACCAGGATCAGCAGGGGTGCCACCACTACTAGCCTAACCACCACCAGCATGCGCAGGCATATGAGTGCTAAACACCCCACTCAATGGAAACAAGGCCGTTCACCACCTCCTGCGGGTCACACCACTGCTCCTTCCCCTGTGTCACTCGCTGCCTCTGCTAGTCAACCCCCTGCCCAGGACCCCGGCACGAGCACCTCCCGCCGGAAAACCACACCTTCGCCTCCACGATCCTCCACAGTGTCCACCAATGTGTCCCAGCGCAGCGTTCAGCTGTCTTTACAGCAGACGTTGGAGCGTAAGAGGAAATACAGTTCCACCCACCCACATCCCCAAGCCCTCAACGTCCACATCTCCAAATTGCTGAGCCTGGAGATGCTGCCCTAAAGGCTGGTAGAGACCGAGGCCTTTCGCAATCTCATGGCGGTGGCTGCCCCTCGGTATTCGGTCCCCAGCCGCCACTATTTTTCACTATGTGCCGCCCCATCCCTATACCAGCACGTGTCAGAGAACATCATCCGTGCCCTGACCAACGCTGTTTCTGAGAAGGTCCACCTAACCACGGACACGTGGACAAGTGCTGCCGGGCAGGGACACTATATCTCACTGACGGCACATTGGGTTAACTTGGTGGAGGCTGGGACCGAGACTGACCCTGGGGCCGCTCATGTACTGCCCACACCGAGGATTGCGGGGCCTACCTCGGTCACGGTCTCTCAGACGTACTATGCCTCCTCCTCTGACCCCTCCTTCTTCTCCACCGAATTACCATCCGTGGGCACGGCGCCTTCAGTTGGTAGCTCTAGGCGCAGCAGCAGTGCCGTGGGTAAGCGCCAGCAGGCGGTGCTCAAACTGCTGAGCTTAGGTGACAAAAGGCACACCGCCCAAGAGCTGTTACAGGGCATCACGGCGTAGACCGATGTGTGGCTGGCACCACTGAACCTCAAGCCAGGCATGGTTGTGTGTGACAACGGGCATAACCTGGTGGCGGCTCTGCAACTCGGCAGACTGACACATGTGCCATGCCTGGCCCACGTGTTCAATCTCATAGTTCAGCGGTTCCTCAAGACATACCCCAATCTGTCTGATTTGCTCACCAAGGTGCGCCGCATCTGTGCGCATTTCCGCAAGTCCACCACAGATGCTGCCACTCTCAGGCTACAACTGCCCGCTCACCGACTGTTGTGCGACGTGCCCACGAGATGGAATTCGACATTAAACATGTTATCCAGAGTTTACCAGCAGCGCAGAGCGATTGTAGACTGCCAGATGTCAACTTCCACCAGAACTGGTAGTCAGGTCACTCAGATTCCTCAAGTCTACAATGAGGAGTGGATGTGGATGTCTGATATCTGCCAGGTGTTGAGCAACTTTGAGGAGTCAACACAGATGGTCAGCGGCGATGCCACCATTATCAGCCTCACCATCCCGCTGCTTTGCCTGTTGAAAAACTCACTGCTCAGCATGAAGTCGGATGCTTTGCGCTTGTCACAAGAGACAGTGGAGGAAGATATGTCGCTTGATAGCCAGAGCACCCTCCGGTCTGTTTCTCAGCGCGTATCGGAGGAGGGGGATGAGGATGAGGAGGAAGAGGAGGAGAATGTCGGTGAGACAGAAGAGGGTACCAGTGCTCAGTCCTTCTTAACTCTTGAGCGTGTATGGGCTGAAGAGGAGGACTTGGAGGAGGAGGAGGAAATGGAGAGTCAGGCCAGTGAGGAGAGGGAATTCTTGCGTGTTGGGACTCTGGCGCACATGGCAGACTTCATGTTAGGCTGCCTATCCCGTGACCCTCGCGTTAGAAGCATCTTTTCAAACATCGATTACTGGGTGTTCACTCTCCTGGACCCACGGTACAAGCAGAACCTTTCCACTCTCATCCCTGTAGAGGAAAGGAGTATGAGAGTGAATCAATATCAACAGGCCCTGGTGCACAAGCTGAAACAATCCTTCCCATCTGACGCCGTTAGCGGCAGAGGGCATGGTTCTGTGGGCCAAGTAGCGGGGGAGCGGAGGCGAGCAGGCAGCTTGTCCAGCACTTGCAGGGGAACGCTCTCCAAGGCCTTTGCCAGTTTTTTGTCACCCCAGCAAGACACTATCACCTGTCCCCAGTCTAGGCAGAGTAGGGGGGAGCTGTACAGAAAGATGGTGAGGGAGTAACTAGCTGACCATACCAACGTCCTGCTTGATCACTCTGCTCCATACAACTACTGGGTTTCAAAGCTGGACACGTGGCCTGAACTGGCGCTGTACGCCATGGAGGTGCTGGCCTGCCCTGCCGCTAGTGTGTTTTCAGAGCGGGTTTTCAGTGCAGCTGGTGGCGTCATCACCGATAAGCGTACACGCCTGTCAACTGACAGCGCTGACAGGCTGACGCTTATTAAAATGAACAAAGCCTGGATTTCACCAGAATTCAAATCTCCTCTGGGGGAAAGCAGCTAAAGATTAACATTACTTATGTATCCGATTCCTCTTCTCTACTCCTCCTACTCCTCCTCCTCGTCGTCTTTGCCTAACGCTGACCCAAAAAACGCCATTTTTTAGAGGTCCAACTGGCACTCTTTTACCACAATTTTTCAGGAGGTCCTCCTACAGGCCCTCTCTCTAAACAATTTTTCCGGAGGTCCACCTACAGGCCCTCTCTGTAAACAATTTTTCCGGAGGTCCACCTACAGGCCCTCTCTCTAAACAATTTTTCCGGAGGTCCACCTACAGGCCCTCTCTCTAAACAATTTTTCCGGAGGGCCCCCTACAGGCCCTCTCTCCAAACAATTTTTCCGGAGGTCCACCTACAGGCCCCCTCTCTAAACTATTTTTCCGCAGGGCCACATAATGCAATAGATGGGAATCGAACCCGGGTCAACTGCTTGGGAAGCAGCTATGCTCACCACTTTACCACCAACAGCCACCGCAACTGATAAGAACAGATACTAAACTTTATGAAAGCCAACATTTCAACAATCGATAACCCGAAAAGGGTCCGCCGTCGAGCCCGGCGTTCGGCCACCCTCAGCATTTCTCAAGGAGACAGACTCCAGGCCCTCAACGTCCACATACAGGGCCACGCTAAATTTTTTATGTTCTCTACCTGCTACCGTCATGTAGCTCGGTCACTCTGACCGAGTCTGACCCTGGGGCCGCTCATGTACTGCCCACTTGGAGGATTGCGGGGCCTACCTCGGTCACGGTTTCTCAGACTTACTATGCCTCTTCCTCCAACCCCTCCTCCTCCTCCTTCGAATTACCATCTGTGCTTCACCTCCTGCTACCTCAGTCTAACTCGGTCACTCTGTTGTCACCGCCATGCTGCGTCAGGCTAAATTTTTGGGTGGCTCACCTGCTACCTCATCTAACTTGGTCACTTGTTGGTGTCACCGCCATGCTGTGTCAGGCTTATGCCTGCATCGTGTGGCTGGGGATAGGAGAGCAGTGCCAGCATGGGCATGGGTGATGGACCTTCGTTGCACCTAGTTGGGTGCTTCCCTAACATGTGATGGGCATGTGCCTCCCCTTTCTTGGTCTGGGTGAGCACAATTGCCATGAGGGTAACCACCAGGCTGTTGCAGGAGAATTTGGGGTAATGGTGGATTAGGCAGCCTCAAAGGCATCCATGCATGCTGCCCCTGCTGTTTCCTGTCCATTTCCGTGGTGTTTCCATCATTTTCTGATGTTTCCAGGTTTTCACCCAGCCTTCCCTAGGCAGAGCCTTGGTCCCCTGCAAAAAATGCTCGAGTCTCCCATTGACTTCAATGGGGTTCGTTACTCGAAACGAGCACCCAAGCATCGGGAAAAGTTTGTCTCGAATAACGAGCACCTGAGCATTTTAGTGCTCGCTCATCTCTAATACTAACCTTTTATGTGGTACAGTGTCAAATGCTTTGGAGAAGTCCAGATATACGACATCCATTGATTCGCCGCGGTCCAGTCTAGAACTTACCTCCTCATAGAAACTGATTAAATTAGTTTGACATGACCGATCCCTCATGAAGCCATGCTGATATGGAGTTATTTTCTTATTGTCATTGAGGTTCTCCAAGATAGCATCTCTTAGAAAACCTTCAAAGAGTTTACCCACGACAGATGTTAAACTTACCGGCCTATAGTTTCCGGGCTCTGTTTTTGGACCCTTTTTAAATATTGTCACAACATTTGCTATGCGCCAATCCTGTGGAACACTCCCTGTCAGTATAGAGTCCTTAAATATCAGAAATAAGGGTCTGGCTATGACATTACTTAATTCTCTTAGGATACAGGGGTGTATGCCATCCGGTCCTGGCGATTTGTCTATTTTAATCTTTTTAAGATGTCTCTGTACTTCTTCCTGGGTCAGACAGGCCACTTTTAATGGGGGATTTACTTTTATATTCTGCATTTCATTTATTTTCCTCAGTGAATACAGTAGAGAAAAAATATTTAATAGTTTTGCTTTCTCCTCATCGCTCTCTGCAACTCCCCCTTCAATACTCTGTATGGGCCCGACACCTTCAGATTTATACTTTTTAGTATTTATATAATTGAAGAACATTTTAGGGTTAGTAACTCTTTAGCAATTAATCTCTCAGTCTCTAGTTTGGCTGCTTTTATTTGTCTTTTACATATTCTATTTTTTTCCTTATAGTTTTTCAATGCTTCCTCGCCACCCTCCTGTTTTAGTGATTTAAATGCTTTCTTTTTGTCATTTATTGCTTTCTTTACAGCTCTATTTATCCACATTGTTTTTTTCTTTTTCTTAACCTTTTATTCCCATAAAGTATGTACCTTTCACAATTCGATATTAGGATGCTTTTAAAAATATCCCATTTTGTGGCTGTATTTTTATTTTTGAAGATTTTGTCCCAGTTAGATAGGCCTATGGCCTTTCTTAGTTGGTGAAAATTTGCTTTTTTGAAGTTTGGTATTTTTGTTCCTCCCTGAAGAAACGCTCTTTTGAATGACAATTTGAAGGTTATTATATTTTGGTCCTTATTTCCCAGGTGTTCCCCAACCTGCACATCTGTTGTTCTGTCAGGTCTATTGGTTAATACTAAGTCCAGTATGGCCGTCCCTCTAGTTGGGTCCTGAACCAGTTGGGAAAGGTAATTGTCTTTGGTTATTTCCAAGAACCTGTTTCCTTTATGAGAAGTATAGGTTTCAGTTTCCCAGTCTATATCTGGGTAGTTGAAGTCCCCCATAATAATGACCTCATTATGATTTGCCGCCTCGTCTATTTTGTTTAGAAATACATTTTGTACACTCTGATATATTAGGTGGTTTATAATAAACTCCAATTAGTATTTTATTATTGTTTTTGGCTCCATTTATTTCTACCCACAGTGACTCCACATCTTCATGTCCCTCACTTATATCTTCCCGGAGTGTGGGCTTTAGACAGGACTTTACATAAAGGCAGACCCCTCCCCCTCTCCGGTTTTGGCGATCCTTTCTAAACAGACTGTAACCCTGTACATTAACTGCCCAGTCATAGCTATCATCCAGCCATGTCTCAGTTACTCCCACTATGTCATAGTCCTCCTCACACATCACTAATTCCAGTTCACCAATTTTATTAGTCAGGCTTCTGGCATTACTGTACATACAATTAAGAGGTCTATGTATATTTTTTACCCCACTTTTTAAATTACTATTACCTGTGAAGTGAATATCCAGGGTTTTTGGGTAACTTTGGTTGTTGTTTTGCCCAGTCTTCTCCTTACATTCCTCAGTAACCCCAGCCCCCACTAACCCCCCACTGTCCCCTACTATGACCCACTCTCTATCTACACTATCTACCCCCTTATTAGTATGACCCTCCCACCCTCCCCCCAGATCCTAGTTTAAAACCTCCTCCAGCCGTCTAACCATTTTTCCCCCAGGGCAGTTGCACCCTCCCCATTAAGGTGCAGCCCGTCCCTACTGTAGAATCTGTCGACAGAGAAATCGTCCCAGTTCTCCATGAACCCAAACCCTTCCTTCCTGCACCAGCCTCTGAGCCACTTATTTAACTCCCTAAGCTCCCATTGTGTCTCTAGTGACGCTCATGGCACTGGTAGTATATCTGAAAACACTACCTTGGAGGTCCTGGACTTGAGCTTCTCTCCTAGTTCCTTAAAATCATTTTTAAGAACCTTCCATCTCCCCCTGACTTTGTCATTGGTGCCAATGTGTACCATGACCGCCGGGTCTTCCCCAGCCCCACCCAGGAATCTGTCAGATGTCGGTCCGCCTAATAATAGAGTCCCCTACCAGCAGTATCTGTCTGTCCTTTGCTGCACTCCTTTTCCCATCCTTCCTGCAGCGGTCATCCTCCTGGTTGCTGGGAGAAACGGACTGCTGCAGTGTCGCTGGTCCTGGGCTTTCATCCCTAATATCAGCCAAACAGGCATATTTACTAGGGCGTTCCAGCTCAGGACTAGCCTCCCTGGAACTTTTCCCTCTACCCCTTCTTACTACATTAACCCAACTGCTGACCTGATAGTCCTGCTCTTGCCCTTCTCCTCCCATCTCCTCTTCACTGGCCCCAGCCAGTGCCTGCACTGTGAGGTCTAAGCCTCTCTCCAGGTGTTTAATGCCCATAAGTATGTCAAGCTGCTTCTTTAGATCCAAGATCTGGGCTTCCAAATATGCAGAGGTGCTGTGAAACTCACTGTTAAAGGGGCAGGCTGCTGTGAAGGTCAAAGTTAAGGGGGTGGGCTGCTGTGGAGGTCCCATTTTAAAGAGGAGGGGCACTGTGGGGGGGGGCAGTGTTAAGAAGTGGGGGGTTGTGGAGGTCACTGTTAAGGGGGCAGAGTACTGTAGATGTCACTATTATAGGGGATACTGTAGATATCTTTTAACAACACATACAAACATTAAATGAAATAGATGAAATATATCTGTGCAAAGCCGGGTCCTTCTGCTAATAGAAATTGTTGTAATGTGTACAGTAAAGTGTACGGTAAAATCCTGGAAAGGGTGTATATCCCACCCAGGTACCTCAATTGGGTGATGTAAGTAAAATCCAGAAAGATGGCTTCAGCAAACGTAGTTGCTGGAGCTATTTTTGTTAAAGTTCAAGAGCTGGATTTTATTTGGACTGGAAAGGTAGATTTGGTAGTGGGACCTCCCCAGTCCACCCCCATTCCAGGGCATGTTTTCCTCTAACCTGAGGAGATCGCAGGTGAGGCCATCTGGGTTAATCAAGCGGGGATAAACCAACCCACAGTGTATGAGTCTAGGAGAGAGGAAGTGACCCTAGAGAGGGGGAAGCCTGCAGAGGCTCTGTGTGGTCTCAGCCAGGAGGGCTGACGTGTGCTGTCAGTGCCCATGCTGTGGATTGCAATTTGTGGTCCACAATACATGGGCACTGACTGTGGGGCCGCCGCATTCGGATCGTGGACCCATTCACTTGAATGGGGTCCGCGATCCGCATCCGACGGTCCACCCCGCAAAAAGTAGTGCATGTGCTACTTTTTGTGGTGCAGAGGCACGGCCAGAAACACCACGGAAGTACACCGTAGTGCTTCCGTGGTGTTCTGATCCGTGCCTCCGCTCCGCATCTCCGTGATTGCGGACCCATTGAAGTGAATGGGTCCGCGATCCCTGATGCGGGCTGCACATGGCCAGTGCCCGTGTATTGCGGACCCGGCATATGCGGGCCGCAATACAGCCATGGGCCGGCAGCGGCCATGTGCATGAGCCCTTAGTGGGAGGGTGCCTGATCAATAGGTTACCTAGCTTGCTAGTTTCCTGCAAACATGTGCTGTGTCTGTTTCCTGGATTCTGATCCTCTGCTGGGACAGCAGCAGCAGCCATATGGTACATATTGGCAGGCAGACAGCAGCAGTAGCATAATGGTGGCAGTGGCATGATTGCAGAAGCTGCTGTATGAAACATGTAGGCAGGCAAGCAGACTGCAACAGTGGCAAGATGGGGCAATGTCAGCAATGTAGATCTATTGATGGAGGAGTGTGAAAATCCTCCCAAATTCAGGTTTGGCCCATTTTGACAAAAGTGATGATTTGGAGACTGGCGGAGGACAACTTGGCCTGCGGTGCTGAAAATGGTCTTCAACATGACACTGGAGACTCGGCAAGAGAGAAGACAGAGAGCATTATTGGGCCAGTTCGGACCACTGGAGTCAGGGAACAGGGTACAGTATGTACTGGAAACAGTCCAGAGACTCGGTAGGACCGAAACTGGGCATTGAGATGGGAGGTCTCTGCTTGCTCACTTGCCTCAGTCTGGTGTGGCATGTGAGAAAACTGTTCCATCATGTTGAGGAGACTGAACTTGTTTCTGCGGCTTCTGCTGCTTATGGAAGTGGAGAAAGTGGCAGGATGTGGTTGACTCTGGGAAAGGGTGGGGGAGGAGAGGAGCCTCCCTTTCAGACACGCTGATGGCAGGCGTCTGCTCGGTCAAACCAAGCTGCGCACACAGTTTCCTGATAACAATGTAATTTAGCCTCGCTTTCGGAGGGAGGAAAACATTCCCCCATTTTGCTTTGATAGCAAGGGTGTAAAAGCATGATTATCCTGTAATCATCAGGCTGCTTGATGTGAATTATACGCCTGTCAGTGTGTAAGCAAGCATATAGCTTGTCATTCTGGCCAGCGTGCCAGAGGAACCAATTCTTTCCAGCTCCACTCCCAATGAGATGATTAGGTGTCATCACTGCCATCATCACTATTATCCTCCATCTGCAACTCCTCCTCCACTGGCAGCCCCTCATCCTCCTCCATGGGAGTTTCTCCTTATAAGTCCCCAACATCTGTTCTAAAATTAATATGAGGGTGATGAGATCGTTCATGCTGCAGTAGTTCCTACTGACAAACTTTGTGGCCTCTTTGAAGGGCTTCAGCACCCGACAACACATGTTCCATGCTGAGGTGGTCTAGTGCATGACAAAACCATTCACAGCTTTATGCATGACAACGCTTAACTTTACATGTGATACTAGGGAGGAGGAGTGGGACCAATGCTCTGCCCTTCTGCTGTTGGGGACTGGAGGATGTTAATGGAGGAGGAGGTGAAGAAGGTGGATAAGCACCTGGTGTGCATAAGATGTGTCACCAGGACCTGACCTTGTTGCTGGGGTGCTTTCTCACTGCTGCAGTGAAAAAATATTGATCCAGTGGGCCGTGAAAGACATGTACTGTTCCTGCCCGTAACAGCTGGCCCTGCATCTTGCCACGTGGTGAGAATTGCAATTTTAAACAATTGTTTTGAGATTTAAAAAAATGGACAGCTAGGCATAAAAATATCATACAGGAGAATGAAATTTTGATGAAAGCTCCACCTTCTGCGCCAGCGTTACCACAATTAAATGGTATGGCAGCAACTGCACAGCCAACTACTTGGCCAGATGGTAGTTCAGCTTGTAAACAAGCTTATTTCTGATTGATAATAATTTTCTCATGATCACATTTTCTCATGATCAATAATTTTCATGATCACATACCGCATAAGATGCACTTATGGGGGAAACCGCTAGTGCGTGTTATGGGGTGAATACAGGGCAAAGAAATCTAAAATGTGTGGCGCATTGCTTATGCTCGCTACATTGCAGGCTGCGCTGCATAGGTTACCTGAAGAGGGAGAGCCCGGCAGTCACAGCACATGCTTATTGATGGGGACTGGCCGCGGCATGTGCTGGGTGGTAGAGAAAGGTCTGCTGTGGCTGGTGCAGGGTGATGGAGACCTGATGGCCCTGTCTGGTGCTGGTTGATAGGGACAGGGACAGATTTGCAGTGACAACATTGGTGGGAGCACGGGAGCAGGCAGATGAGGGGTGGAGCAGGCTTTCGGCGACACATGCCTGCTCCGCCTCTAAGTCTTCACACTACCTGTTCATGTGTACAAGGCATGAGGGCTGATGAGAGGCTAGGGGGCTGATAAAAGGCTGGGGGCTGATGAGGGCTGATGAGGGCTGATGAGAGGCTAGGGGGCTGATGAAAGTCAGGGGGCTGATAAGAGGCATGGGGCCTATGAAAGGCTGGGGGCTGATGAGAGGCTCGGAGCTGATGAGAGACAGGGGGCTGAAAAGAGGATAGGGGGCTGATAAGAGGCTGGGGGCTGATGAGAGGCTGGGGGCCGATGAGAGGCTAGGGGGCTAATAAGAAGCTAGGGGGCTGATGAGAAGCATGGGAGCTAATGATAAGAGTCATGGGGGCTGATCTGAGGTCTGAATGGGGGTCTCATTTATATTGGGGCTCTTATCTGAGGTCTGATTGGGGGTCCTTCACTTTGGGGTCTGAGCTGACATCTGATTGGGCGTCTGATCTGAGGTTTTATTGGGGTCTTATTTACATTGGGGGGTCTTATTCAGGCTGTCAGCTGAGGTCTGATTAATATTGGTGGTCTGATTGCTGGTCTGACCTGAGGTCCAATGAAAAATCTTATCGTCCTCCTCTGAAACTTAAGTGTGTCTTATGGGCTTGTGCATCTTATAGGGCAAAAAAATACGGTAATCCGTTATTGATTTCTCATGATGGAGTGGAGGGCTAGGAAACACTTGATCATAAGGACACTGTATTGCTTGGGGATGTGGGCTGGCTGCCACAAAGAAGACCAGGTGAAGGAGGACAGACTTGTTCTAATTAGGAATGCTGGCCAGTTCTATTTTTCCACAGGATCCAATAATTTGGCCTCATGTGCTGCAATAGAGCTCTGGTAACTATGACCGGAAGGTAGTTTGATTTCAGCGTACATGTAATTTACGTTTAATTTCGTTGGTAGAAAAATGGTGTTATTGCTTTTGTAACAATGCAACCTGTTTAACCCCTTCACGCTATTTGACGAGTATACTCGTCATGGAGCAACGTTACTTAACGCTCCATGACGAGTATACTCGTCATGGAGAGAAACTGTCACCATGTTTTACTGCATGGTGGCAGAGATGTGAAGATAGCTGTCACGGACAGCTGACTGTCACAGCTAGCCGGCCTGGGACCCGTCGGAGCACACCCAGGTCGGCGATCGCTGTAATTGGTCCGTGGAGTCAGCAGGGACCAATCAGCTGATGCGCCTTCACAGCGCACATCTTCCCGGCGGTGGGCATGTGGCAGCGCTCCGACAGCCTGCATAATACTTCTGAGGGTCTGATCGGTCATTTGGAGGGACCATCAGACCCTCAGAAGGCAGGAAGGCATCAGGGATCGCGTCTGTAACGGCGTTTTGACAGCCATCCCTGATGCCTATGCAGTCAAACTGCAATGGTAGGTGGTGACAGAGCAGTGATTGGCAGCTGTCACAGACAGCTACCAATCACAGTTTGCCAACCAAAGGCCAATCAAGATGGTCCTAGCTAGATGGCCAATCAGAGCACAGGAGGGTATGTGACTTCACCCCCTCTGATCACCTCACTTCTGTCAGAGAGGTGAACAGAGACGGTTATTGTCACTCAGAGCTCCTTTTACAGTTGCACCAATCACCAATACACACCCCATATAACTCCCACTACTTTTCAGTGAACCCCATCCTGCTCCAGTATTTTTTTTTCCCCAAAAATTATATTTACGGACCTTTATTCCCCCCACCATCATCGTCCTTACTGGCTAGCGTTCACCAGTCCCTGACCCAGTGAGCCCCAGTACAACCACTCACAGTCTGCCAGTCACTGGCACACAGTTTTAGTGCTATTTTAGTACCCCGGCACCCCTATCAGAGATCGGAGTCGCACCAAGAACTACACTTTTTTTTTCTGAGTAATTTTTTTTCCTATACAGAAAAAAAAAAAAAAATTTGATGCGTACTGGTTCATTATTTTAGTAGGTACGCTCAGCACCCCTATCAGAGATCCGAGTCGCACCAAGAACTACACTTACTTTTTTTTTTTTTATGCGTACTGGTTCATTATTTTAGTAGGTACGCTCAGCACCCCTATCAGAGATCCAAGTTGCACCAAGAACTACACTTACTTTATTTTTTCAATACAGAAAAAAAAAATTTTTCAATACAGAAAAATTTTTTTTTTGATGCGTACTGGTTTACCATTATTTTAGTAGGTACGCTCAGCACCCCTATCAGAGGTCCGAGTCGCACCAAGAACTACATAATTTTTAGAGGGCCTCTCCCCTTTACCCTCCCTTCCCATTGACATTCACATTGGCTAACGACTATCAGTCACTGACCCAGTGAGCCCATTCCCGCTCCTATATTTTTTTGGAGCAAAAAAATATATATTTCTGTACCATTTGAAAAAATACTGTTTTATCTTACAGTTACTGGACTGTTTTACTAGTTTACTAAAATTCAAATATGGCACAACGCAGGCAGTTTACTGCAGAGCAGGTGTATGCCATGATTTGTTCAGACACTGAGTCTGCAAGTGAAGGTGAAATGAATTTTATTGCATCATCTTCAACTGAATACGATGAACAGCCAAGAAGGCGCCAAAGGGTTGTTGATCAGCCATTAGCCCAATCAAGTACACCTATTTGGGCACCCCCAGTTAACTATGTGGCCCAGGTACCTGACTTTACTGCTGAAGCAGGTATACATGCTAATGTGACTGGGTTTAGAGAAGTTGATTTTTTCAAGCTTTTCTTTACTGATAATTTAGTTTTATTGATAGTTGTGCAAACCAATTTGTACGCCAACCAATTTATTGCCATGAATCCTACAACATTTCATGCCCAGAAATGGACCCCTACCAAAGCTGAGGAGTTACGTACATTTTGGGGCATTTTATTAAGTATGGGCCTGGTAAAAAAAACCAACTATAAGAGCATACTGGAGTACCCCAATGTACCGTGCAGCCATGTCTAGAATGAGATAGTGCCCTTCGAAAATCCAAGATATGGTATAAAAAACTTGTGGTGCACCTTACACAGGTTGCATTATATAATGCATTTGTGGTTTACAGAAATGCAGGCCAAGAGGGAACTTTTCTTGAATTTCAAGAAAATGTAATAAAGGCACTCATATATGGGGACCAGGAGGAGGCAGGACCCAGTTCCACTTCTACATGTGAGGCAATAAGGATAGTGCCAGGACAGCATTTCCCCAGTGAAATTTCACCCACTGCAAAAAAGAGCAAGCCACTAAAACGTTGCCGAGTGTGTTATAAAAATGGAATAAGAAAGGAAACCATCTATCAATGTGAAACATGTCCATCAAAACCTGCCCTTTGTATGAAAAGATGCTTCAAAATTTACCATACTACTTTTGATGTTTAATTTTATGCTTTTACTTTCATGAAACCCTTTTTATCCTTTCCTGCTGCCCAGTGAGAATTTATATTTTCGAAAAAAATCTTCCTTGTCTACCTTGTTCCAACTAAATGTAATGTACAAATTATAATGAAACTAAAAATCCACTACACCCCTAGATGAATACCTTAGTGGGAGTAGTTTCCAAAATGTGGTCACTTTTGGGGAGTTTCCACTGTAGGGGTACCTCAGGGTGTCTTCATATGCAACATAGCTCCCAAAAGCCAATCCTGCAAAACCTGTCCTCCAAAAGACCAATGGCGCTCCTCCCATTTTGAACCCTGCCATGCACTCATGCATCCGTCTATGAGCACATGTGGGGTGTTGCCATATTCAGGAGGAAATGGGTAACAAAATGTGGGGTGCTTTTTGTCCTGTTACCCCTTGTGAAAGAAGAAAAAGGGGGTGTAAAGCAACTTTTTCTGGAAAAAATGGTAATTTTTCATTTTCACTTCCAATTGTTTCCTAATTCTGTGAAACCTCTGATGGGTCAAAGTATTCACTACACACCTTGAAATACTCCTTGAGGGGTGCTCTTTCCAAAATGGGGTCACTTTTTGGGGGTTTCCACTGTAGGGCCAGCTCAGGGTGTCTTCATATGCAACATGGCTTTCAAAAATCATTCCAGCAAAATCTGCTCTTCAAAATTATTATGTTGTTCATTCTGTTCTATGCCCTGTCGTGTGCCCATACAGCAGTTTATTACCACATATGAGGTGTTTTTGTAAACTACAGAATCAGGGTAATGAACATTGAGTTATGTTTTGCTGTTAACCCTTGATGTGTTACAGAAAAACTGGATTAAATTGGGAAAACTGCCAAAAAAAGTGAAATTTTGAAATTTCCTCTCCATATTGCATTAATTCTTGTGGAACACCTAAGGGGTTAACAATGTTTGTAAAATCAGTTTTGAATAACTTGAGGGGTGTAGTTTCTAAAATGGTGTCATTTATGGGTGGTTTCAATTATGTAAGCCCCAAAAAGTGACTTCAGAACTGAACTGGTCCTTAAAAAGTGGGATTTGGAAATTGTCTAAAAAATTTTAAGAATTGCTTCTAAAATTCTAAGCCTTGTAATGTCCTAAAAAAAAAAAAAAGACATTTACAAAATGATGCCAACATAAAGTAGGCATATGGGGATTGTTAAGTAATAAATATTTTATGACGTATCACTTTCTGTTTTAAAAGCAGAGAAATGTAAATTTTGAAAAATTAGAATTTTTCAAAATTTTAGGTAAATTTGGTACATTTTCATAAATAAAGGAAAAATATATTGACTCAAAATTATGACTGTCATGAAGCACAATGTGTCACGAGAAAACAATCTCAGAACGGCTTGGATAGGTAAAAGTGATCCAAAGTTATTACCACATAAAGTGACACATGTCAGATTTGCAAAAAATGGCCTGGTCCTTAAGGTAAAAAATGGCTATGTCATGAAGGGGTTAAAAACAATGCAGATATGATGCACTGAAAAAATGACAATTGCTCAGCAGCAGCAGATGACGTTTTTGCTGTAAAATGCTTCTGCTACAATGCAACGCGTTTAGCACAGATGGATATGATACACTGAATAAAAATGTACACTAATTGTACAGCAGTCAACACTGCAGCATAATGCTGCACAAGCTGGAAATAAGCCTAGAAAAAACTTTAGTTTGGTAAAAAAACACAGCTGTCTTTCTGTTCATATAAGAAAAAAATGAAATGTTCTTGCAGGTGGCTGCTTTTGAGGTTCTGCAAAAGCTGCAGCTATATTATAATATAGTACTGCAGCAAGAAGGCTTTGCCTGTGCCAGGCACGCACAACCTCAGCTCCTCACTCCCTGTCTGAAAGCTTTCCATGCACTTCTATATTCGACACAATTATTATTCTTTTTAGTCTTTCCCTTCTCTGTCCCTGACACTTGAATAGAAGCTTTATTGTGACTGTACACTGTCGCTAAGTGTTTTTTTGCCAGAGCCTCAACCACAGCCCAACTCAGAATGATGTTCTGCTCGTTCTGCAAGGACACCTCCCTGCCTGCTGTAGCACTGATTGGCTCAGTCTGTCCGTCAGCCTGTGAACCAATAAGGGGAAGCCCCCACCCCCCACACACTTCATTTCAGGGTATTGTGAGGATCCTTTTTCTTCCTCCTTCCTTTCCACCAGCATGTGCAGTAAACTAGCCTTTTATTGGATTCGGCTAAAGAGAGATGGAAGAGCTTCAGGTTCTTTTTGCTGATACATTTTTGGGAAGTTCGTAACAAACTCAGTTCTTTACAAACTGGTTTGGTCATCTCTATGTGCAACTTTTTAAAATAATTGCAAAAAAAAAATCACCTGGTGCACTTATACAGACATAGGCGCACACATTGCACTTGCTCCAAATTATTTATTACTGTGCGCCCTTTCATATATTTGGTTCAGTCTCACAAAGCAAAGACAGGCCTAAATCACACCAAAACCACCACAAATGATAAATTCCTCGCTCTGTAGTTATTTGCTCATCTGTCTGCTCTATGGATTTTGATTAGAGATGAGCGAGCATGCTCGGCCGAGCATGCTCTGGTGGAAATTGCGTGCGTTTTTTCAAAATCCGCACGCAATTCCTACGCATATTTTAGTATGTACACTAATGCGTACGCATTTTATAAATTAGTACGCTAATGCCGGATCTATAAGCATAAGGCCCCTCCCCATGGGCGTGACGACCCGATCCACACCCAATCAGAAGTAAGGGGGTGTGCATACTACACTCCCTCTAAGTGACGTGGGTCATAATAAAGAATATGAAGCGCATGGGGAGCGCTCTAACAGCGCTGTATACAGTAAGTAAGGGATATCATTGCAACAGCTATAGTGTCCCCTGTGTAATAGATCAAGTTTTAAAGCAGAAATATAGCTGAGGAATATTGATAGTGATTATGTGACATTATAATACAGTAAATGTCACATATCAAAAGCTGAATCAGGTTATGATTGCCTCACAGCTAGAATATCCATCTGAGCTATATAAAGCTAAACACAAGCTTGAATGAGGAAAAAGCCAAAAGGTCACTTCAGCAAATGGGCAAACGGGCTCAAAGAACAATCCATAAATATAACAAGTGGCAGGGGCGTAGCTAAAGGCTCATGGGCCCTGGTGCAACATTTCAGCTTGGGCCCCCTCCCCCCCCCGGCGCTGGTGCACCTAGCTTTTCTGATGCCCAAGGCAAATATTGAAACACCCCCCCACGCCAAATTCTCAACCTAATCCCTTCCCTCCAGTCCTACTGTTAAAGGGGTTGTCCTCTTTTTACTACTAATGACCTATCCTCACTATAGGTCATCAATATGAGATCGGCTGGGGTCCTCCGGCACCCTGACGATCAGCTGTTTGAAGAGAGGGCAGAGCTCATATGAGAGCTGCTTTCTCTGCTCTGTTCACCTGCTCGCCATAGAATTTGCAGTGAAGAGCAGTAAACAGAGCAGAGAAAGCAGCGCTCGTACAAAAAAAAAAAGACAACCCCTTCAAAGACAGACTTGGAAAACATTTCATACAGCATTACAGAGCATACAGGGTCATACAGCGTCACATATGTACCTCTTACATCCAGTGACTTCTCTTCTCTGATGACGTTTTCTTTCCTCTTCTTCTGTCAGACCAGACCGCCATGGTGACTTCTTTCAGCAGCGCCTCGTCTCTGAAGAGTTCAACAAACAGACATCTTACTTTCCTACTTTTCCATCATCATCTCACCTTCTCAACATCTCACCCTGCCCACTCCCCATACTATACTACAGAAACAGCCCCCTAAAAAATACTGGCACCACACAGAAAAACAGTACCCCCCTTACCTTTCAGATCAGATCTCCATATCAAACCCCAGATGAGACCCCCCCCATCTCTAGACCCCCATTAGACCTCCAAACTCCCATATCTGACCCTCATTAGACCTCCAAAGCCCCAATCAGCCCCTCATTAGACCCCCAGACCCCCTATCAGATCCTCATTAGGCCTCCAGACCCCCAATCAGACCCCCATTAGACCTCCAGACCCCCAATCAGACCCTCATTAGGCCTCCAGACCCCAATCAGACCCCCATTAGGCCTCCAGACCCCCAATCAGACCCTCATTAGGCCTCCAGACCCCCAATCAGACCCTCATTAGACCTCCAGACCCTCAATCAGACCCCCAATCAGACCTCCAGACCCCCATTAGACCTCCAATCAGACCCCTCTAGACCGCCAGTCAGACTCTTCAGGCCCCTAATCAGACCTCCTTCAGACCCCTAAGTAGATCCCCAATCAGACCCCCCTTCTGGCCCCATATCATACTCTTGTGGCCCCCATATAGGACTCTCTTTCTGGCTTTCTGGCCCCATGTCAGAACCCCTTTTCTGGCCCCCATTTTAGACTCCCCTTTTTGGTCCCCATTCAGTCCCACCATTTCAGACCCCCCCCATTCTGTCCCACCATTCAGATCCCCCCATTCTGTCCCACCATTTCAGATCCCCCCATTCTGTCACCACCATTTCAGATCCCCCCATTCTGTCCCACCATTTCAGATCCCCATTTTGTCCCCACCTTTTCAGATCCCCACATTCTGTCCCCACCTTTTCAGATCCCCAATTCTGTCCCCACCTTTTCAGATCCCCCCATTCTGCCCCCACCTTTTCAGATCCCCTTTTTGGCCCCCACTTCAGACCTCAGATCAGACAAGACAAAAAAAAAATAAACTTACCTCCTGTCCTGGCTGTGTCCCCGCTCTCTCCTCTTCCAGGGGCCCGCGCTGAAGTCACCTGACCTCCTGCAGCGTCAGGTCAGAGGGCGCTCTGTACGTCCTGACGCTGCAGGCAGTCAGGACACAGCAGCGCCGGCCTCAGGAAGAGCAAGCAGGAGGAGGGGTAAGTACTGTACAGCGCCAGGGGCGCACCCACAGGGGGGGTCCAGCGGGTCTGGACCCCCCCTAGAACCATAAAGAAATTTTTTTTTTTTTTAATACCTCAGGGCCGCACCGCAATCGCCACAGGCGGCGCGGCCCTGGTTCGTCTTGCGGGCGGCAGCAGCGCTAAAGAGGAGAGGGGAGAGAGGTTTTTCTCCTACCTCTCCTCTGCGCTGCTGTAATGTCGTATTTGATTGGTGGAGAAGCAGAGGGCGGAAGCTGCATCTCCACCAATCATTTCAAGCCCCCGCTCCAGAGCCCCATGTGACTGGCTGCCCGGCCAGTCCTTCCACCGGGCAGAACAGCCATCCAGCCGGACCTCGCTCCCGCCGGAACAGCCATCCGGCCAGCCGACCTCCTGCTGCAGCAAGAGAAAATCGTGAGTCTGTGCTCCCCCTGCCTTGTATTGTGCCCCCCCTGCCTTGTATTGTGCCCCCTGCCCTGTATTGTGCCCCCCCGCCCTGTATTGTGCCCCCCCTGCCCTGTATTGTGCCCCCCCCTGCCCTGTATTGTGCCTCCCTGCCCTGTACCGTGCCCCCTGCCCTGTACCGTGCCTCCCTGCCCTGTATTGTGCCCCCCCTGCCCTGTACCGTGCTGCTCTGTACCGTGTCGCCCCGGCCCTGTATTGTGCCCCCCCTGCCCTGTACCGTGCCGCCCTGCCCTGTACTGTGCCCTTGTCTTTTACCATGCCTCCTGTACCATGCCCTGTACTAGGGTTGCACGATATATCGAAAACTCGGTACGGTTTCGGTACCTAGTGTGGTACCGAAGCTCGATACCGAGTTTTCTTGCCGTCCGATACTTAGAACATGGCGTGCGCATCACTTTGATGCGGTTGCCATGTTCTAATATCTGCCGCGCTGCCAGGGGCCCCGCGCCCCCTCAGATCAGCCCACCCAGGTCCCAGCCACTTAAAAAAAAAATCATACTTACCTGTTCTGGCCGCCGCTGTCCTCACTGGTTCCGCGCTCCACCTTCTTCCCTGGCGCGCACTATGACCTGACGCTATGACCTGACGCAGCGTCAGGTCATAGTGAGCGCCGGCAGGCAAGAGAGTGGAGCAGGGAACCTGAGGACAGCGGCGGCCAGAACAGGTAAGTATGATTTTTTAAAGTGGCTGGGTGGGCTGATCTGAGGTCTGAGGGGGGCACAAGACGCTGACCTGAGGTCTGATGGGGGCGCATTGTGTTGATCTGAGGGGGGGCCACAAGACGCTGACCTGAGGTCTGATGGGGGCACATGGGGCACATTGTGTTAATCTGAGGTCTGATGGGGGCACAAGACGCTGGTCTGATGGGGGCACAAGACGCTGACCTGAGGTCTGATGGGGGCACAAGACGCTGACCTGAGGTCTGATGGGGCACAAGACGCTGACCTGAGGTCTGATGGGGGCACAAGACGCTGACCTGAGGTCTGATGGGGCCAAGACCTGACCTGAGTCTGATGGGGGCACAAGACGCTGACCTGAGCTCTGATGGGGGCACAAGACGCTGACCTGAGCTCTGATGGGGGCACAAGACGCTGACCTGAGCTTTGATGGGGGCACATTGTGTTGATCTGAGGTCTGATGGGGGCACAAGACGCTGATCTGAGGTCTGATGGGGACACAAGACGCTGATCTGAGGTCTGATGGGGGCACAAGACGCTGACCTGAGCTCTGATGGGGGCACATTGTGTTGATCTGAGGTCTGATGGGGGCGCAAGACGCTGATCTGAGGTCTGATGGGGGCACAATGTGTTGATCTGAGATTTATTATCCCTGTACAGTGACATCACTGTGTTTATTAGCCCTGCACGAGGACATAACTGTGTTTATTATCTCTGTACTCTGACATCACTGTGTTTATTATCTCTGTACTGTGACATCACTGTGTTTATTATCCCTGTACTGTGACATCACTGTGTTTATTATCTCTGTGCTGTGACATCACTGTGTTTATTATCTCTGTACTGTGACATCACTGTGTTTATTATTCCTGTTCTGTGACATCACTGTGTTTATTATCCCTGTACTGTGACATCACTGTGTTTATTATCCCTGTACTGTGACATCACTGTGTTTATTATCCCTGTACTGTGACATCACTGTGTTTATAATCTCTGTACTATAACATCACTGTGTTTATTATCCCTGTACAGTGACATCACTGTGTTTATTATCCTTGGACGGTGACATCACTGTGTTTATTATCCCTGTACTGTGACATCACTGTGTTTATTATCCCTGTACAGTGACATCACTGTGTTTATCTCTGTACTGTGACATCACTGTGTTTATTATCTCTGTACTGTGACATCACTGTGTTTATTATCCCTGTACGGTGACATCACTGTGTTTATTATCCCTGTACAGTGACATCGCTGTGTGTATTATCTCTGTACTGTGACATCGCTGTGTTTATTATCTCTGTACTGTGACATCGCTGTGTTTATTATCCCTGTACTGTGTCATCACTGTGTTTATTATCTCTGTACTGTGACATCACTGTGTTTATTATCCTTGTACAGTGACATCGCTGTGTGTATTATTCCAGTGCAGGAAGAGGTAAGTGGTCTGTGTTTGTGTGTTTGTTTTCTATTTTTCAGGGTCGTGAATGCAGAGGACTACGTCGGATTCGGTGGACTACGTCGGACCAGCTTTTTTTTTATTTTTTATTTTTTTTAATAAAATGGTCAAACAGGGGTCTGGGGGAGTGTTTATTTCAATAAAATGTTTTATACTTGTGTGTGTGTATTTTTTTTTTTTTACAATACTACAGTTTTAGTAATTATGGCTATCTACAGACGGCCCTGATTACTAATACTGGGCTTAGTGCTTGCCGGTATGGCAGGCCAGCACTAACCCCAACATCTATTACCTCGGCACCCACCGCCACCAGGGGTGCCGGGAAGAGCCGGGTACCCGCAGGACCGGACCTTCTAAATTGAGGGTCTGGCTCTGGGGCGGCTGCAGGCTGGTACCATTAGGCTGGGAAGGGCCAATAACCGTGTCCCTTCCCACCCTGGTAGTGCCAGGCTGCAGCTGCTGGTTGTATCTGGCTGGTGAAGGAAAAAAGGGGGGGACCCCACGCCATTTTTTTTTTCAAAAATTTCATTATTTAAAAAAAAATGGCGTGGGGTCCCCCCTTTTTAAAACATTTTATTGAAATAAACACTCCCCCAGACCCCTGTTTGACCATTTTATTAAAAAAAAAAAAAAGCTGGTCCGACGTAGTCCACCGAATCCGGCGTAGTCCTCTGCATTCACGACCCTGAAAAATAGAAAACAAACACAGACCACTTACCTCCTCCTGCACTGGGATAATACACACAGCGATGTCACAGTACAGGGATAATAAACACAGAGATGTCACCGTACAGAGATAATAAACACAATGATGTCAAAGTCCAGGGATAATACACACAGTGATGTCACTGTACAGGGATAATAAACACAGTGATGTCACCGTACAGAGATAATAAACACAGTGATGTCACCGTACAGGGATAATAAACACAATGATGTCACAGTACAGAGATAATACACACAGTGATGTCACAGTACAGGAATAATAAACACAGTGATGTCACCGTACAGGGATAAAAAACACAGTGATGTCACCGTACAGGAATAATAAACACAGTGATGTCACAGTACAGGGATCGGCGTCTCGTGCCCCCATCAGACCTCAGGTTCTTCTTTATTTTGGCGAGGTATCGTATCGATATCGAACTCAAAATTCTGGTATCGTGACAACCCTGCACTGTACCGTGCCACCCTGCCCTGTACCATGCTTTCTGCCCAGTACCTTGCCTCCTGCCCTGTACCATGCCTCCTGCCCAGTACCATGCTTTCTGCCCTGTACCTTGCCTCCTGCCCTGTACGTTGCCTCCTGCCCTGTACCGTGCCTCCCTGCCCTGTACTGTGCCATTTCCTTACTGGCATTTGGCACTATATTGGCATAATTTGGGGGCACTATGGGGGCATCTGGTGGCTCTAAAGGGGCATTTTGTTTACTGGCACATTATGGGGGAGAGGAGCACTATAGGGGCATGTGATGGGGCAGTAAGAAGGGGCATTTTTTACTGGCATATTATGGGGAACACTATGGGGGAGAGGAGCACTATGAGGGCATTTACTGGGGCACTATATAGGGGTATTTTATACTGGTATACATTATTGGGATATTAGCTCAACTGTGGGCACTAAGCTGTGGTATTATTGTGAGCTTTACTACTACTGGGGGGCTATGGGGAACATGATGTCTAGTATGGGCACTATGGGGACATCATTACTACTAAGTGTGGTCTAGCAGATAATTATTTCTATTGGTGGGATTTTAGGGAGCACTGTTACTTTTGGGGGGCACCCTGGCATAATATCATTAGTCTAGGCGCAGTTATTTTTTAGAGCACTGTGTGCCAATAATTAATAAAGGGGGCACTATCTGTGTGGTAGTAGTAATTTCAGGGGACGGTTTCTGCAGTATAGTATTGGGGGAGCACAGCGGGCACAGTATTGGGGTGGCAGGATGAGGTTTTCAGAAGATGTAAAGATGATGGAAATGTGGGAAACTAATGTCTGTTTGTATTTCTGCAGAGACGAGAGATGGCTGAAAAATCTTCGGCGGTCTGGTCCGAATGGAGAAGATGAGGAAAGAGAACGTCTACAACAAAGGTGACATCACTGGATGTAACAGGTATGGGGCGCTGTGTAGGAGAGGAGATGCTCCGGCTCCTCCCTCTGCCATTTACAGAAGGAGGATTCAGAGCTGGGTGAGGATGACCAAAGGGGGTCAGCAGGGCACAGGCAGGTGGCAGATGGTGGGGGGGGACTCTCAGGCCTGGAGCAGGATCTGGGGAGGGAGGAGAGTGGAGGATCTTCCTGGCTGTAGCCTGCTGTTGTATATTGTATAATGTGAAGCAGGCAGTGCAGCCAGGACACGTCCTCCCCTTTCCATATGATGTATAGAACTGGGCCTCAACCATATCATTTCAGCTGTAGTGTTTGTTGGGAGTGGTCTATTAGATATGGGAGGGGCTTTTAATAATGGGAGGGGCCTATATTTACGCGCGCCGCAACTTTACTCTGCTGTTATGTCTTTAATGTATGTGGGCGTGGAGAAAAATAGCCCCACCCACAAGACGCCACACCCTTTTTCCTTTTCGGACCCCCCCTAGAAAAAATTCCTGGGTGCTCCCCTGTACAGCGCTACCAGCGCTTCACTCCCCCTCCTCCTGCAGGCTAGTGAGCGCTTCCATTATGGAAGCGCTCGCTAGTATTCCCTTTATAAGATGCACTGCATCTTATAAAGGGAAAAGTTTAGCACCAGTGGCTTAGGGGCCCGGTCGCAACTGCGACCGCTGCGACCCCTATAGTTACGCCACTGACAAGTGGAGGTCCTTTCATTATATTGATGTTATCTCTCAGATGAAACATGCATATGACACAGTGTCATTCAACCCTTTGGGTTTGATAGTCCCAAGGTTGAACATCCATTGTGCTTCCTTGCGTAATAACATAATGTCTGCGTTTCCCCCACGTGGGGACCATTTAACATGATCAATACCCTGGAGGCGAATGACATTCACATTTCCACCATGGAGGTCGGCCACATGACGAGCAATAGGTGAATCCTTGTTATTTCTGATATCAGAGGCATGTTCACCGATTCTTTTCCTAAGCTCGTGTGTGGTCTTTCCTACATATTGTGTACCACAGGTACATGACAGCAAATAAACCACACCAGTTGTACGATAGTTAATCAAAGATTGAATATTGAACTCTTTCCCAGTCGAGGAACTGCGAAACGTTTTCCCCTTTAAAATAAACGGACACGCAATGCAGGATCCACATGGGTAAGTCCCAGCTACGGTACTGCGCAGCCATGTCTCGGGTTTAGGACTGACGTACAAACTGTGGACAAGTCGGTCTCTGATGTTCCAGCTATGTCTGAATGTAATTTGGGGAAATTCAGGAAAATCAGGTCCAATATCAGGATCCGAGCAGAGGATGTTCCAATGAGATTGGAGTATTCTCCGTATCTCATTGTGGGCCTTATCGTACGTGCCAATAATTCTAATCCCACTTGTTTCTGGCTGTGGCGCTTTGGGGCATAGTAGCTGTGTATGATTACGGCTCACGGAATGATGATATGCCTCCGTAATAACTTTTCGGGGGTATCCGCATGCTCTGACTCTAGATCTTAGTTCACAAGCCACTGCTTTAAACCCTGTCAATTCAGAGCAATTCCTCCGCGCCGGAAGGAATTGCCCCTTAGGGATCCCCCTTTTCAGAGATTTGGGATGACCACTGTCCCATTGCAGTAAATTGTTGGTTGCAGTCTTTTTGCGATAGATGTTAGTCGCAATTCTGCCCCCCTCTGTCAGTGAGATGGATAAGTCCAGAAATGTGATGTGATAGTTATCAATCTCAGATGTGAAAAAAGCCCAAGGGTATTGCTATTCAATACTGAGACAAATTCCTCAAATATTTCTTTCGTGCCACTCCATAACAGAAACACATAGTCGATATACCTGATCCACAGGGGGATCAATGACATGTATCTGTCCATTGACTCATGGAAGACAATTTCTCTCTCCCACAAGCCCAGGTAGAGGTTGGCATAAGTTGGGCTTCCCATGGCCACACCCCTGAGCTGGTGGAATATCTGATTGTCAAAGAGGAATATATTATGCCTCAGTATGAAATCCATGAGTTCTAGCACAAACGCACTGTGCCTCCTCATGTGGTCCCCTCTCTGTGTGAGGAAGGCCTCTACAGCCCGGCACCCCTGATCATGGGGTATCGAGCTGTAGAGAGCCTCCACATCCAGACTAGCAAGGTAAGTACTGTATACTCATCACAGTGGATGCCCTCGAGCCTGTTGAGGACGTCCATGGTGTCTCTGGCATACGATGGAAGACTTGTGACAAACGGTCTCAGCACTTCATCCACATAAGTGCTGATATTAGCCGTAAGTCCACCGATGCCAGAGACAATGGGACGTCCCTTAAGGGGTACACACTCTTTATGTAGCTTGGGTAAGCTGTAGAATGCTGCCAGAATAGGATACTCAGGCAGCATAAATGCCCTCTCGCCCTTGCTGATCAAGTTGTCTTCATAGGCTCTCGATAAAATGTCAGAAAGCTTTTGTCTGAACATGGAGGTGGGATTGAATGATAGCCGCTTGTATGTGGTAGTGTCATTCAGGATCCTACAGCACATATCACGATACAAATTGTGATCTAGGATTACTATGTTGCCCCCCTTATCGGAGGGCTTAATCACAATATTCGTGTCCTGTTCTAGTCCTTGTAAGGCCATCCGTTCTTCCCTAGTCAGATTATCAGGGCCCATCCACTTATCCTCCAAGTTACGTAATTCTTCCGTGACAACAGATACAAAAGTGTCTATGGGGGTAGACTCATTCATAGGAGGAAATTTTTTAGACGGAGGCCTCAACTCCGTTAATGGACCATCTCCCAGCCCTCTCTGCGCATCCATGTATAGATCTGCTAGGAGCTTGACATCAGATAACTCATCCAGCGCTATGCCAAGCTCCTGACATTGCCGTCTGTCATGGGTATGGAAGAATTTCCTCCATTTTAGTTTACGCGCAAAGAGGGCGAAATCTTTGACCCAGGTAAAAAGATTGAATTTTTGAAGAGGTACAAAGGATAATCCGTTTTTAAGGACTAATGAGGAGGTGATGGTAAGTTCAGTAAAAGAGTTCAAGAGGGGCCTGGATGTATTTCTGGAGGGTAATAATATCACAGGTTATAGTTACTAGAGATGGGTTGTTGATCCAGGGAGTAATTCTGATTGCCTGATTGGAGTCGGGAAGGAATTTTTTTCCCCCTAAAGTGAGGAATATTGGCTTCTACCTCACAGGGGTTTTTTGCCTTCCTATGGATCAATTTGCAGGGTAACAGGCCGAACTGGATGGACAGATGTCTTTTTCGGCCTTATAAACTATGTTACTTGCATTTCGGGAACCGTCAAAATACGAGGAGAGATATTCACTATTTGTAAATCATCAACCGGTGGGGTAACCGTTATTTCCTGTTCCTTAGGGGGTATTCTGATGTTAGGATATTGCTCCCTAACCCCCCCCCCCCCCCCCAGGAGCACCTCTGCCACCTCTTCCCCTTGATCTATTCAACATTGGCCGGGAAGGGCCACGTGTAGATGATTTATTGCTTCTCCCTCTGAAGGCTGATAGCCCTTGTTCCTGGTCTGTTTCGTATTCAGATGAAGACTGGTCTGTTTCAACCTCCAGAACTTTGTCAGTTTTAGCACTATCAAAGATCCTACCCTCCTTAAAGTCAGTCAGGTCACAATTAAATTGGAAGTGCTTTCTGTCTTTTAACTGTGCTATGAATTTTTCAATATGTTGCTGTAGTGAGGTTTCCTTTTTGGTAAAATCAGGATATGAGCTAAATTTTTTGACTTGGTCAATGGATTCTTTCAGTTCAATCTTACTCCTTCAATCCAGCAAGCAGTTCTCCCCCTCAAAAAGAAGTCTCATAAGGATGAGAGAGAGTATCTTCCCTTCAGCATCACATATGTTAGGAATTTCATTTTTGGTAGTGAAATGGCAGTTACACTTTATCTTCCAGCAGGGGCAGACCCCAATACATACAAAAGCTATACTAGGTATATTACAAAGCATTAACAGGTGAGATAACATGAAATAACATTAACTATCATTAAAGGGAACCTGTCATCTCCGAAACACCCCCTGAACTAGAGTAAGTGTTGTATAGTGTAAATTATGCTGAATCTGAATATGTACGTTTTATCTTCATACTCACTTCTATTCTGACACTGTGCTCCCACAAACCAGCAGTAAAATGCATTGAGAGGACTCTTCTTTTAGTCATCTCCATTATGTGAGTGAGCACTGGAGTCCAGTGAGTTTTGATTAGTGCTGTTTTGTACTACCTACAACACAATATTTTTGGGAAGGTGGATGAACAAAAAAAAAAAACAACAACAACAATTCTGACAATATTTAGCTTTGTTTTATGGCATTTATCATGTACATTATGTTAACATGATTTTATATTTTGGGGTTATATCAATTTTATATTTTGGGGTTTTGGTAGAGTTTTTTCCCCATGAAAAAGCATTGTATAAGAGGACAAGGTAGATACTTTATTTAATGGGAATTTATTATTCATTAGTCATATAATGAGACTTGAAAATGCTACATTTTGCTTACATAATACACTGCACTGCTTATGTGGTGCACTGTATTATGCCTGTAATAGGCACCATTAGAGATAAGTGAAGTTTTGTAAAATTCGATTTGGCAACTTCGAACCCCGAAATTAGTCAAGAAATTAGATTTGTTACAAATTTATTTGTAATTAATCGCTTTCAATCAGGTATACCCAGGCCACTCTGCCTTAGGTTATAGCCTCACAGAGTGGCTGTACTGCAGGCAGGTTGCAGCCAGGCTGTGGTGGTGGGGGGGAATATGCATATTATTGCTGTTCTTGTCTGCAATCTCCAGCAGGTTATTTGACAGTAAACATCAAGTATAAATCAGGTCTGGCTAACCCACTTCTCCAATCCCAGCGCTCTCCTGTCCTACAGGTGGGAGCCCTTCTTCTGCCATCTGCTTTTCCTCCTTTTCCACATCATCTAATATCGATGAGAATATGTCATCAGGAACATCCAGCGCCTCATCTCTCTGCATCTTGCTGACTTTTCAAGGACATGAAGACTGTGAAGGATGACTTGAAAGAAGTAAAGCCAGCAAAAGATGAGGATAGAAATCATTAAGACCTTTCGCCTCCCCCCCAAGGGGTGCATACTGGATCTTATTGGTTGGAACGCTGGCACTGGAAAAATAAAAGCGTCCCTGTTATTGGTATTGAATTACATTTACAGCTGATGTAGGAATAAATAAAACTGACGTAGCATAAGTCTCCTTACACTCTCGCTCTCCAATATTCCTCTATGAATCATTTTCAGCAACACTGTCCCTAGCGCATGAGTGCTTTCCACATCTCTCCCAATGCTCAGCTCTCAGGCAGTGGCGTAGCTATAGGGATTGCAGCGGTCACAGTTGCGACCGGGCCCCTAAGCAAGGAAGGCCCCGAGGGCCCCCCTTGCCACTTGTAGGGCCGCACCGCCAATTAGCCAGGTGCGGAGCGGCCCTGCGCACAGTTGGGGGCGGTGGCGGGGCAGAGGGAGATGAGCGCTTCCATTGTGGAAGCGCTCATCTCCATAGTCATCTGTCATCATAGTCATAGTCATCCTCAGGACGGCGATACAGATGCCTATACTGCAGGGCAGGGGAGGGAGAGGCGTCTCCCCTGCCCGTTCCTCTGATTGTAGCAGTCACGGACCGGAGCTCGATTGGGGGTACTGGGGGCATTTTTAGGGGCACATGGGGCATTTTTACTGGCACTGGGGCATTTTTACTGGCACATTGGGGCATTGGGGGCATTTTTACTGGCACTGGGGGCATTTTTACTGGCACTGGGGGCATCTTTACTGGCACATGGGGGCACTGGGGGCATTTTACTGGCACTGGGGGCATTTTTACTGGCACATTGGTGGCACTGGGGGCATTTTTACTGGTACATGGGGGCATTTTTACTGGCACTGGGGGCATTTTTACTGGCACATGGGGGCACTGGGGGCATTTTACTGGCACTGGGGGCATTTTTACTGGAACATAGGGCACTGGGGGCATTTTTACTGGCACATGGGGGGCACTGGGGGCATTTTACTAGCACTGGGGGTATTTTTACTGGCACTGGGGGCATTTTTACTGGCACATGGGGGCATTGTGGAAGCGCTCATCTCCATAGTCATCTGTCATCATAGTCATAGTCATCCTCAGGACGGCGATACAGATGCCTGTACTGCGGGGCAGGGGAGGGAGAGGCGTCTCCCCTGCCCGTTCCTCTGATAGGCTGCAGGCACTAGGCCTGCAACCTATCAGAGGCCGGCTCAGATGACGTAATCGCGCCGCCTGAGCCGTATAGCGCGGGACACAGGCCGGAAGACACCTGCATCGCATCGCTGCCAGCTCCATGGAGGTAAGTATGTGTTAATTTTTTTTTGTATTGTAGCAGTCACGGACCGGAGCTCGATTGGGGGTACTGGGGGCATTTTTAGGGGCACATGGGGGCATTTTTACTGGCACTGGGGGCATTTTTACTGGCACATGGGGGCACTGGGGGCATTTTTACTGGCACATTGGGGCACTGGGGGCATTTTTACTGGCACATGGGGGGCACTGGGGGCATTTTACTGGCACTGGGGCATTTTACTGGCACATGGGGGCATTTTTACTGGCACATGGGGGCATTTTTACCAGGCACAAGGGGGCACTGGGGGCATTTTTACTGGCACTGGGGGCATTATTACAGGCACTGGGGCCATTTTTACTTTCACATTGGGGCACTGGGGGCATTTGTTACTGGCACATGGGGGCACTGGGGGCATTTCTTACGGGCACTGGGGGCATTTCTTACTGGCACTTGGGGACATTTCTTTATGGCATGGGAGCACTGGGGCCATTTTTACTGGCACTGGGGGAATTTTTACTGGCACTGGGGGCATTTTTCTGGCACATGGGGGCACTGGAACATTTCTTACTGGCACATGGGGGCACTGGGGGCATTTCTTACTGGCACATGATTTTGGGGGGGAATCAATGGGGGGAACCTCTGACGCATTATTGGGCGTTTCTTACTGGCACATAATTTGGGGGGCATCTATGGGTGGGGAGCACTTCTTACTGGCACATTGGAAGCATTATTACTTCTGGGGCACAGTGGGGACATTAGTACTGTTGGGGGCACTATTAATAACAAGTGCAGAGAATTATTAGTTGGGACCTTGGGGGCACTATTACTGTGGGTGGCACTATTACTGTGTGGGGCACTATTACTGTAGGGGGCACCCTGGCACAGTATCAGTGCAGTTATTTCTAGGGGGACGTTATGTTCACACTATTACAGGACACTATTTGCTGGGCGCAGTTATTTTAGGACACTGTGTGCCAATAATTATTGAAGGGCACTATCTGTGTGGTACTAGTGGCCCAGTACTGGGGGTGGTAGGATTATTTATCCAGAAGATGGGAGGATGATGGAAAGGAGTAAACTAAGATTTTTTTCTGTCAAACTGCAGAGATGAGAAATGGCTGAAAAATGGGAAAGAGAAGATCTACATCAGAGGAGACGTCACTGGATGTAAGAGGTATGAGGCACTGTATTATACTGGATGTAAGAGGTATGGGGTGCTGTATTATACTGGATGTAAGAGGTATGGGGCACTGTATTATACTGGATATACTGGATGTAAGAGGGATGGGGCTGTATTATACTGGATGTAAGAGGTATGGGGCGCTGTATTATACTGGATGTAAGAGGTATGGGGCGCTGTATTACACTGGATGTAAGAGGTATGGGGTGCTGTATTATACTGGATGTAAGAGGTATGGGGCGCTGTATTATACTGGATGTAAGAGGTATGGGGCGCTGAACTCTTGCACCAGGGCCCATGAGCCTTTAGCTACGCCCCTGCTCACAGGACAATGTCAGAGATGAGGGTTTTATAGGGCCGTGACATCACGGGATGGCTATCTGCACACTGGCTGGCTGCATGGCATTATGGGTGATCTCACGTTCCCTGGTTTCTTACTGTCACTTTGTAACACGTGCAGCCGCCATTTTAGGAAAAACTGATTAGTTACCATGAAGTGCAAAGAAATTCAGATTCATTGTGAATCAAAGTTTTCCTAAACTTTGGACAGAATTCCACTTCAAATGTTTTGCTTTGCTCAACACTAGGCATCATGTTAGGCCCTTTCTCTGGCAGGGCCTTACAGCAACACAAAGACTACAGTCGTGAGGCCTTCATTAGGTCTTCTATGGAAACTAAATGGGAATGGAAATTGCTTACAGAGGGATCCCCCTTCCTCTGTAAATTACTTAAAGAGGACCTTTCATGGTTTGTAGTTAGTGTAGATAAATACCTTTGGTTCCCGGGTACCCCCCAGTGATGCTTCCACCCTGCTTGTTTTTTTAAAATAGCGCTCCTACACTCTGAGGAGTCAAATACTGAGCATTGGAACAGGGAGGAGGAGACGCCAGGGTTTCTCAATGGGCGTCTCCTTCTCCCTGGCTGTGCCGCGATCCAATCACAGCGGAGAGCGTCACAGCCAGGGAGAAGGTGAGGTTTTTTTCTCCCTGGCTGTGACGCTCTCTGCTGTAATTAACATCTGTTGTGGGTAAACTGTTAGAGGGTTTTCTAAGAGATGCTATCTTGGAGTACCTCAATGAAAATAAGCAAATAACGCCATATCAGCATGGCTTCATGAGGGATCGGTCATGTCAAACTAATTTAATCAGTTTCTATGAGGAGGTAAGTTCTAGACTTGATCACGGCGAATCAATGGATGTCATATATCTGGACTTCTCCAAAGCATTTGACACTGTACCACATAAAAGGTTAGTATATAAAATGAGAATGCTTGGACTGGGAGAAAATGTTTGTATGTGGGTAAGTAACTGGCTCAGTGATAGAAAACAGAGGGTGGTTATTAATGGTACACACTCAGATTGGGTCACCATCACTAGTGGGGTAACACAGGGATCAGTATTGGGCCCTATTCTCTTCAATATATTTATTAATGATCTTGTAGAAGGCTTGCATAGTAAAATATCAATTTTTGCGGACGACACTAAACTGTGTAAAGTAATTAACACGGAAGAGGACAGCTACAGGTGGATCTGGATAGATTGGAGGCTTGGGCAGAGAAGTGGCAGATGAGGTTTAACATTAACAAATGTAAGGTTATGCACATAGGAAGGAATAATGCAAGTCACCAGTACATACTAAATGGTAAAACACTGGGTAACACTGACATGGAAAAGGACCTATGAATTTTAGTGAACAGCAAACTAAGCTATAGAAACCAGTGTCAGACAGCTGCTGCCAAGGCCAATAAGATAATGGGTTGCATCAAAAGAGGCATAGATGCCCATGATGAGGCCATAGTCCTGCCACTTTACAAATCGCTAGTCAGACCACACATGGCGCACTGTGTACAGTTCTGGGCTCCTGTGAAGAATTGAGGTTATTCACTTTAGAAAAAAGACGACTAAGGGGAGATCTAATAACTATGTATAAATATATCAGGGGTCAGTACAGAGATCTCTCCCATGATCTTTTTATCCCCAGGACTGTGACTGTGATGAGGGGGCATCCTCTGCGTTTGGAGGAAAGAAGGTTTGTACACAAACATAGAAGAGGATTCTCATTCAGTAAGACTATGGAACTCTCTGCCTGAGGAGGTGGTGATGGTAAGTTCACTAAAAAAGTTAAAGAGGGGCCTGGATGTATTTCTGGAGTGTAATAATATTACAGGCTATAGCTACTAGAGATGGGTGGTTGATCCAGGGAGTTATTCTGATTGCCTGATTGGAGTCGGGAAGGATTTTTTTCCCCTAAAGTGGGGAAAATTGGCTTCTACCTCACAGTGGTTTTTTGCCTTCCTCTGGATCTTGTAGGACAACAGGCCGAACTGGATGGACAGATGTCTTTTTTTCAGCCTTGTAAACTATGTTACTATGTATTATTCCTTCCCATGTGCATAACCTTACATTTGTCAGTGTACCTCATCTGCCACTTTTCTGCCCAAGCCTCCAATCTTTCCAGATCCATCTGTAGCAGTGTACTGTCCTCTTCCATGTTAATTACTTTACACAGTTTAGTGTCATCTTCAAAAATTAATATTTTACTGTACAAGATCATTAATAAATATATTGAAGAGAATAGGGCCCAATACTGACCCCTGAGGTACTCCACTAGTGACCCAATCTGAGTGTGTACCGTTAACCACACTCTGTGCCAGTTTCTTACCCACATACAGACATTTTCCCCCAGTCCAAGCATTCTAAGTCCAGATATATGACATCCATTGATTCGCCGTGATCAAGTCTAGAACTTACCTCCTCATAGAAACTAATTAAATTAGTTTGACATGACCGATCCCTCATGAAGTCATGCTGATATGACGTTATTTGCTTATTTTCATTGAGGTACTCCAAGATAGCTTCTCACAGAAAACCTGCAAACAGTTTACCCACAACAGATGTTAAACTTACCGGCCTATAGTTTCTGGGCTCTTTTTTTGGACCCGTTTTGAATATTGGCACCAGATATGCGCCAATCCTGTGGAACACTCCCTGTCAGTACAGAGTCCTTAAATATTAGAAATAAGGGTCTGGCTATGAACCTTATAAAAGTTGCAGTGGGCAGTTTTTACGTAATCCTCACTACTTTTCATAAGGGGTGTGTGGAAAGGGCATGAACGGGGCATTCCCAGCCACTGCTGCAAATTTTCTTCATTTACACCAGTTTTCTGGAGCAAATGAAGCCAAATATATACAGCAGCTCAGAGTTCCGGTCTTGATAAATCTCCCCTTAAGTGCCTAACTTTTTAAAATTCAGGGAATGCAGGTTCAGGTTCCCTTCCTTAAGAGATCGCCTTGATGCTGGAGGACAGGCACAAATAATTCTGTACAAAATGTATTTGCCAAGAATCTTTTATTTATAATGTAGCATTAGCAATGTTCATTTTCAATAGTGAGTATGGCACTATTGTATTTACTTTGTTATTTGTGTTTGCAGAGTGCTGTTGCAGTGTTTGATTTTTGCTGTTATACTTTTTATTTTTTCCATAATGTGTTCAAGTAAAAATATTTTTTGTTTGTTTTTTGCTTTTTTTATTTACTTTTCTTTAGACGTTATTAAATTTTATTTTTTACATTTTTTTAGTTGTACATTATGCTGACCAGGGAACACAGGTCTACCATTTATATAAGGCTATTAGGCCTGTGTAATACTGACAGGCATAATACACTGCAATGCATGATTATCATAGTATATTATGAAGAGCAGTTTAAGGAAGAACCACAGACTGACAAGTGGTTGCTGAGTTATCTCATTGTCTGCTCTTGTGATGACTTGGATTAATTTGGTAGAACAGTATAACTAGTTCCTTTCAGAGGTTCAACACAAAACACAAGGTAGCACTCTGCCAGCCTCAGTCCATGCCCACAGAAGTTTAGGGCTATCTAGACTCTTAAGTATGCCACACTCCCTACTAGAATGGACCTCAGACCCAAGTACATGTTGTAATTTTAGTCCGGCCGCCTCTCGGCATGTTTGCCGTGCTGTGGCCGAAACTCCGGCCCGCCCCCATTATAGTGAATGGGGACGAAGCGTAGTTCCGGCCGCAGATTTGCAGTAGCGGCAGCACAGATTCGGTAGGCTGTTTATCCACCGGAACAGCCTGCCGGACACCCGTGCCACCAATGTGAAAGTAGCCTTAAATAGACACCTCATGAAGACCATACACTCACTCTTTCTATTGTCACCAAACCTCCCCTTTTAGCTATATCGTTATCTATACTACTCCCTTTAGTGTGAAGGCGCATCATTGTGTACATCTTCCCATTAGGAACCAGTTTTTCCAAGTCTTCCTTAAAGGGATTGTCCTGCCATTTATATTAATGACCAATCGTCAGGATAGATCATAAATATCTGAGTGCGGGGTCGATACTCCTGCCGATCAGCTGTTTGAAGAAGAGACGGTGCTCCGTTCAAGTGCTGCTTGCATTTCCCTAAACTGTACATTTTCTCCTGTGGAGCGGTGTCATAGTGTAATTACAAGTACTTGCTCCATTCAAGTGAACTGCACCGCCATAACGTCTGACACGGTGGGTAGTGTAATGAACAGGAAGCAGCGCTCAGTGCAAATTTATTACACTAGATTAGTGTAAGAATATGATATTGCACTACACGAAGATTAGTGTATCTGCAAAACACATTTTTGCCAACAGATGGCAGAAGATTATAAGGGAAAGGAGAAAGGATGGCTGGCCTCCTCCTTCTGTACTTCTACGGCTGATTGCTCCTTCCATGGCCCTATACTCTGTCAACAGCAATTAGCTGTTTTGCTTAAAGGGAACCTGTCATCAACTTTATGCTACCCATACTAACGACAGAATAAAGTACAGACGATGAGTTGATTTCAGAGATCTGTCATTTATAAGTTAACAGTAAGTGGTTGCTGAGAACAAACATCACAATCATTGCAGACTAGGCCTGGAAAAGAGTCATGGCCACCTAAGAAGAGTCAAGGTTATTCATGAATTCCTGCTCTCCCCACCCACCTGCTGATGATTGACAGTCTTCTACCTAATTTTCTCCCTTTCTCTCTAGGAGAGAACTGCCAATCATCAGAAGATGGGCAGGGGAGCAGGAGATTATGAATAACCATGACTCTTCTCAGGTAGATTTGACTCTTTTCAAGGCCTGGGCTGTAATGATTATGATGCTGGTTCTCAGCAAACCACTTACTTTTAGCTCATGAGTGACACACCGCTGACATCAGCATTTCTGTCACTATTTTATGCTGCCCACAGTGAGGTCAGCATAAAGCTGTTGACGGGTTCCCTTTAAAGAGTTGTCCGGGTTCAGAGCTGAACCCGGACATACCCTTATATTCACCCAGGCAGCCCGCCTGAACAGGGCATCGGAGCATCTCATGCTCCGATTCCCTCCTTTTCCCTGCGCGATCCAGCTGTTTTATTTACATAGCACACTGCCGGGCGGAGGCTTCCGTCCGGCAGTGAGTTCGGTGACGTCACCGGCTGTAATGAGCCGGCTTTAGCGCTGCCCTAGCCGTTTTACTAGCTAGGGCAGCGCTAAAGCCCGCCCATCAGCGCCGGTGACGTCACCGGGCTCACTGCCGGGCGGAAGCCTCCGCCTGGCAGAGCCCGGTACGTCACCGGAACCGGGCTAAATGCCTTTGCCCTGCGCTAATTAGCGCAGGGCAAAGGAGGGCATAGGAACATACGATGCTCCGATGCCCTGTTCAGGCGGGCTGCCTGGGTGAATTTAAAGGTATGTCCGGGTTCAGCTCTGAACCCAGACAACCCCTTTAATTCACAGAGCTACTCTTTATGCCAGGCGGGGCCCACATGTGTGCAGGGTGGGAGCTGCACTATGTGTTGGGCGGCTTCTGGAGTTCATTTAATTGTAGTGGCCATGCGCCACACACTGCAGCTCCCACCCAGCACACAGTTATGTAAAAGAGACAAAAGTAACTAACATGGGTGCTGTCAGCCAGGGGAGCACCCCGGAATTTTTTCTAGGGGGAGTCCGACAAGTAAAAAATGCGGGGTGCATAGCGCGCTGCGCCATGTTTTGCCTCGCCCATTTACTGAAGCACCTTTTACATGTGTAAATGTGAACATGTGTAAAACATTTGGCCCCGCCAATTATTATAAGCCCCTCCTAAATATAATAGACCACTCCCAACAAACACTGTACAGCTGAAATGATATTGTTGAGGCCCGGCTCTACACATCATACAGAGAGGGGAGGACCTGTCCTGGCTGCACTGCCTGCTTCACATTATACAAAAAAAAAGAGCAGGCTACATCCAGGAAGATACTCCCCTCTCCTCAGATCCTGCTCAAGGCCTGTGGTTCCCCCCACCATCCGCCACCTGCCCGTGACCTGCTGCCCCCCTTGGCTGTCCTCACCCAGCTCTGAATCCTCCTTCTGCAAATGGCAGGGGGAGGAGCCGGAGCATCTCCTCTCCTACATAGCACCACATACCTCTTACATCCAGTGATGTCACCTGTGTTGTAGACATTCTCTTTCCTCATCTTCTCCATTCAGACCAGACCACCATGATGATTTTTTTAGCCATCTCCCGTCTCTGCAAAGATTGACAAACAGACATTAGTTTCCCACATTACCGTCATCTTCACATCTTCTGAACTCCCTTTCCTGCCATCCCCAATGCTGTGCTCCTGAATACTATATTGCAGAAGCAGTCCCCCTGAAAATACCAGTACCACACAGATTGTGCCCCCTTCAACAATTATTGGCACACAGTGCTATAAAAAATAACTGCGTCCGGACACTAATAGTATAAAGATAATCCCCCAAAAATAATTGTGCTAAACTGATACTGTGCCAGGGTGCCCCCCAAAGTAACAGTGCTCCCCAAAATCCCGCCAATAGAAATAATTCTCTGTCAGAGCACACTTAGTAATAATGCCCTCATAGTGCCCATACTAGTAATCATGTTCCCCATAGCCCTCCAGTAGTAGTAAAGCTCACCATAATACCCCCTAGAAGTAATAATTCTCCTTATAATATGACAGTGCAAGAAATACCCCCGCTTAGTGCCCGCAGTTGAGCTAATGTCCCCATAATGTATGCCAGTATAAAATACCCCTTTATAGTGCCCCAGTAAATGCCCCCATAGTGTCCCCCATAATATGCCAGTAAAAAATGCCCCTTCTTGCTGCCCCCAGCAGATGCCCCTATAGTGCTCCTCTCCCCCATAATGTGCCAGTAAAAATTGCCCCCTTAGTGCCAGATGCCATAGTGCCCCCTATAATGTGCCAGTAAAAAATGCCCCTATAGTGCCACCAGATGCCCCATAGTGCCACTATCCCCCATAATGCCTCCCATAATGTGCCAGTAAAAAATGCCCCCTTAGTGCCAGAAGCCATAGTGCCCCCTATAATTTGCCAGTAAAACAATGCCCCTTTAGAGCCACCAGATGCCCCCATAGTGCCCCCAAATTGATGCCCCTATAGTGCCACCAGATGCCCATAGTGCTCCACTCCCCCATAGTGCCCCAAATAATGCCCCTATAGTGCCACCAGATGCCCCATAGTGCCGCTCTCCCTATAGTGTCTCCCGTGTGCCTGTAAAAAATGCCCCCTTATTGCCACTAGATGCCATAGTGCCCCCCATAATGTGCCAATAAAAAAGGCTTCTTTAGAGCCCCCAGATGCCCCCATAGTGCTCCACTCCCACATAGTGCCCCTAAATAATGTCCCTATAGTGCCACCAGATGCCCCATAGTGCTGCTCTCCCCTATAGTGCCCCCATAATATGCCAATAAAAAAAAGGCCCCTTTAGAGCCCCCAGATGCCCCAACAGTGCCCCTCTCAACCATGGTGCCCCCTTAATGTGCCAGTAAGAAATGCCCCAGTAGTGCCTCCCACAAAATGGAAACGCAAGAAATAAATGCCCTCAGAATGGGCAAAAGAGAAAAAAACAAAAAATACTAATACTACCTTCATCAGCAGCGATGCGATGCAGGCCTCATTCAGCCTGTGTCCCTGCTGTGTGCTGCCCGGCTCAGGCGGCGCGATGATGATGACGTCATCTCGCTGCCTGAGTTGGCCTCTGATAGGCCACAGGCATTAGTGTCAGAAGAACAGGGAAGGGAGACGCCTCTCCTCCCCTGCCGCAGCACAGGCATCTGTATCGCTGTCCTGAGGACGGCGATACAGATGAATATAGAGATGAGCGCTTCCACAATGGAAGCGCTCATCTCCTACGGCCCAACATGCCGCCTGCAATTAGATCCAGGGCCGCACTGCCTGTGGCGATCGGCGGTGCGGCCCTGAGGAATTTAAAAAAAAAAAAAGTGAATGGTTCTAGGGGCGGTCCAGACCCGTTGGACTCCCCCTGTCGGTGAGCCTCTGCTGTCAGCACAGTAGGCAGTGAAACACACTTACACAGTGAGCCCTAACTTGCACTCAATCAGCTGTCCCTGACAAGACCTAAGTGGCAAGTCCACAACTGGTCGACCATCCTTATGCTGGTGCAGGGAGCCAAACCAAGCATCCACAATAAAAACTGCAATGATCTGTTCACACAACTGAAACCCAGAAAAGACAGCACGCAGAGAAAGGTCATGCAGAAATAGGTCAAAGCCAGGAGGTCAATACAGTACCAAATCACAGAGCAGAGTAGCCAAGCCAAGGGTCAAAACCAGATGAGAAACAGAGTACAAAATCACTAAGCAGAGAGAGAGAGAGATGTCCAAGTCAAGCTGAAGTCAAATCAAATAGCAACAATCCAAAACACACAATAGCAACTGGAGCAGAGCAAGGGAAAACCTATAACTGGCAAGTGTGTATTGCCAGCAGGCATTAAAATAAAGCACTGAATCCCAGGATCAGAACCTGATAGGTCATGACTCGGCACTCTATTAATTAGAACACTAACACACAGGAATAGAGCAGCTGAACATTCAGGCCATGGCTAGTCTCCTCCTGCACACGCTCGCTGTGGGGAGAAAGACCATTGCATCCAGATGCTAATAACGCTGTCACCAGGGGACGTGGGCTTAGCAGCATGTTTCTCCTGGCGCAGTTGCGCTGAAGCTGAGGACCTCAGCACTGGAGCCCAGACAGGCACTCTGTGTGTTAGGTGGCTGCAGCTTTAAACATCTTTTGAAGAGGGATGTGGAGAAGGCCAAGTTTACACTATGAGACCAAAACACGGTTTGTGCTGCAGTTTGCTGAAATTAAGGCAAGTATGCTGCAATTTTGCAAAGATTCGGTAGAACTGCATTACAGTGTGGAAACCTGGCTTTTTTGTAAGGTACCAGAGCCTGCTGAGGCAGCTCTGGGAAATCCAATTAACGGTATGGTACCTAAAAAAATTTTGGAAACCAAAGTCAGATAAAAACACTAAACTGTTCATACTCATCTGGTTTCTTCATAAAGTTCCTGTAGCTTTTTCAGTAGTCACTGGTACCTCACAATAAGGTTGGGATTACACTTTTCTGTGAGGATTAGAGATGAGCGAGTAGTGAAATATTCGAAAGTTCGAAATTCGATTCGAATAGACCGCGAAATTCGACTATTCGACCGGATATCGAATCCCATTAAAGTCTATGGGAAAAAAATGCTCGCCACTTGGAAATCTCAATTCGACCACTTGGAGGTCACCAAGTCCACCCTGGAACCTCAGAAAAGGATGCCAACACTGCTGGAATGCAACTGGGACAGCAGGGGAAGCATGTCTGGGTGCATATAACGCGCCCAAGTCGCACTATTACGCCACTATCACAGCCTCTCAACAATACACTCCAAACACAATCTAACCTCTCTGTAAAGTGAGACCATACGAAGGAGAACCTTCTTTCCGTCTGACGATTGGCCATGGACCCCAAGCCAAACTAGACGAAAAAGAAGATAAAATTCTGCACCCGCTTAAAATCACGTTGCCTATGACCAACCACAGATGGCATAGGCAAGGGGGAAAGGCAAATAGACCCACCCCTAATTGGTCATGTGTGTGGTGTGTGTGCAGGATGTGGTGCAGGGACATGTCTTCTTTAAAATGTAAGAAACAACTCAAAACATGCAGGAAGCCTTAAAGATGGCGCCAAATTGTTGGCTGCTTGAGATGTCAGTGACCCGAGCCTGGCCCAGTGTCATGTCTAGCAGGTAAAGCAGTGGGGATGTTGAGTGGATGCGTAGGACCGCAAAAGGCAGTGAAGAGGCCGTGGGCTGGCCAGGAGCTCATTGGAAATTTTGTGGAAGGCAAGAGTGAGACGTGTTAAATTGTGTGGAGGTAAAGAGGTGAGACGTGTTAAAATTATGTGGATTGCCCGAGCGGTGACACCTCTTAAAATTATGTGGAGGCCGAGAGGTGAGACTCGAAAACGTTTTGTGGAGCCCAAAGGTGACCTCTTAAATTATGTGGAGGCCAAGAGGTGACACCTCTTAATTATGTGGAGGCAAGAGGTGACACCTTAAAAATTATGTGGAG
>ONZH01008913.1:0-57283 GCA_900303285.1 Rhinella marina
CCCATCTCTGTCGTTGTGCCACTCTGGCCTCATAATTCTACTACTGCTGCTGCCACTTCCACACTCTGTCGCTGTGCCACTGTGTGACCTCATAATTCTGCTACTACTGCTGCTGCCACTTGCACACTCTGTCTTGTTGCCACTGTGTGGCCTCATAATTCTGCTACTACTTCGGGTGCCACTTCCACACTCTGTCGTTGTGCCACTGCGTGACCTCATAATTCTGCTACTACAGCGGCTGCCACCTCCAAACTCTGTCATTGTGCCACTCTATGGCACCCTTTTGATGCTGCTGCTGCCACTTCCACACTCTGTCGTTGTGCCACTGTGTGACCTCATAATTATGCTACTACTGTTGTTGCCACTTGCACACTCTGTCGTTGTGCCACTCTGTGGCCTCACAATTTGACTATTACTGCTGCTGCCACTTGCACACTCTGTCGTTATGCCACTCTGTGGCCTCATAATGCTACAGCTGCTGTCACTGCCTCCTCTACATTGTCGTCGTACCACTCTGTGGTCTCCTGATGCTACAGCTGCTGCCACTGCCTCCTCTACACTGTTGTAGTACCACTCTGTGGTCTCCTCATGCTACAGCTGCTGGCACGGCCTCCTCTACACTGTCGTCATGCCACTCTGTGGTCTCCTTATGCTACAGCTGCTGTCACTGCCTCCTCTACACTGTTGTCGTGCCACTCTGACGTCTCCTGATACTACAGCTGCTGGCACTTCCTACTCTACACTGTAATCGTACAACTCTGTGGTCTCCTCATACTACAGCTGCTGCCACTGCCTCCTATACACTGTCATCATGCCACTCTGTGGTCTCCTCATGCTACAGCTGCTGTCACTGCCTCCTCTACACTGTCGTCGTACCACTCTGTAGTCTCCTGATGCTACAGCTGCTGCCACTGCTTCCTATACACTGTCTTCGTACCACTCTGTGGTCTCTTGATGCTACAGCTGCTCCCACTGCCTCCTATACACTGTTGTCGTGCCACTCTATGGCCTCCTGATGCTACAGCTGCTGGCACTGCCTCCGCTACACTGTCGTCGTACCGTCTCCTAATACTACAGCTGCTGCCACTGCCTCCTATACACTGTCGTCGTGCCACTCTGTAGTCTCCTGATGCTGCTGCCACTGCCATCTCCACACTGTCGGGGGGGCTCTAGTTGTATTAGCATGTAATAGAGCAGGTTCTGTAGAAATCTATGTGGAATCAGTGAATTGGTGTAAAAGGAGTGCGCTCTTTGGCGATCTAGTAGGATCTTGGCCTCTGCACGGCTGGCGCTAACATTGACCTGTAAGGCTGAGTTCACACTTGAGTTATTTGGTGAGTTTTGGCCCCATAACTGCCCAAATACGTAAAGTGTGCAGCGATTCTAAGAGCGACGCCTGTTATCTGCGTGTCATACTGGCTCACGATATTGTTTTACTACCACAGCAGACTCCCTATGCGTGTTACTGAAAGGCACACTTTTCTACACCACTATACAGGCTCTCTGGAGCCAGGAAGTAGCCGTTTTTTAACGCGATTCGCCACAAATTTATTCGGATCGAATCGTTTCGGATAGTTCGGCAAACCAAATGAATCTGATTTTTGAAAAATTTGCTCATCTCTAATTATAATCAGACACACAGACTTACAGAATCAAGGTAATGTCATTTTTACTGCACAGTGAATGCCATTAAAGAAAAAAAAACATGCTTAGCACCAGTATTTGTTCATCACTCATGCCAGAAACTGCCTGGATCCCCACCAGGTTCCATTATAGTCAATGGGCTCTGGTGGGGAAAGGCATAGCCAGATACTGCCTTTCTCCACCAGAGCCCATTGACTATAATGGAACCTGGTGGGGAAAGGCAGTATCTGGCTATGCCGGATACGATGAACTCCGGCTAGTTTGAAACTAGCCTAAAAAACAAAAATGCAAAAATGGAAACTGGCAGTAGTGGGAAGGGTTTAAAGTATGCTATCTACTCACTACCCCACACATAACTGGTCATGCAGTGCAAATTTTAAATACACCACGTATCAATTTACGTTGGTGGATATCTGCCACAGATTACATCCTCTCCAATGCAGGGTGTGAAATCTGCGGCAAATCCTCAGCATTTCAGCACCTGCAAGGTTTGGTGTGGATTTTGTCGCGGTGGATTTCATCCAGATACACTGTGGATTTTTTCCATGGCAGACTTCCTGTGCATGGCCATGCCCTTTCTTTGAATCCAGTGTAAGATGTGCAATATAATAATAACCATATTCTGCGATTGTCATTACTACAGGGATTGGTGTCCTTTTTTATTATGTTCTTGTACTTTTATTTTCTGACATCAAGATGTCATTTTGTCCAAAAGAAAAAACATTGAATATAATGGGTAAAAGAAACTATCATTTTCTAATTATTAACAGATTAGTAACAGCATATTTGTTCAGATAGCATACCATACTGCTCTGATCTTGGCAGAAATCACATATCATGCAGAGGCAGTCTAAATTTAATAGGGTTGTCCAGGAGTTCAGTATTAATGATGACCTTTGCTCAGAATAGGACAACAATATCTGATTGGTGGGGTCTGACCTCTGGCACCCCTGCTGATTAGCTGTTTGAATAGGCTACATGGCCTATGTGCAGCTCAGTCCCATTTGAGTGAGTCACACCCCCGTCCCCCATGAAATCCCCTTTAACATTGTTAGTGCCTGTAATGATTTTGTTAATACATTCTTCAAAGATACTGAGTGTTTACTCATACAGTAGTGCAGTCCTTCAAACAATGTATGCTGTTCCTTCCTTTTACATATGAATTATACTCTGGAGAGCTCAGAAAAGGGAAGTGACTGTAAAAGAAGATGAACATGAGGTCTCAGTCACACATGCAATTTACGGGTATTCTTCTAATGTATGGTATCGCTGAGAGAACAAGGAAATCTTCCATCAGCAAAAACATGTTAATGGTGTCTGTAGATTGAAAGCCATGCTGCCAACATTTTCTGTACTGCTTAAATAAAATCTAATGCATATCTAGTCGCTTCACCCCCAGTGCCTATATATTTGTATCATTCGATATGTCATGTGTAGTGCAAGTAGTACCAGTGTATCAAAAGCCTTAAAGGAGTTATCCATGAATTTATATTGTTGACCTATCCTCTGGATAGGTCATCAATATCAAATCGGCTGGGGTCCGACATTGGGACCCTCACCGGTAAACCAGGATGGAGTTGGTTGTTCACATCACTGTTATTTTTCACCAGTAAAAAGTAATTTGCAGAAAGCTTTCCTGAACTAAGATCAGTTGAAAACAGCATGAAAACAGAAATGACTAGCACACAAGTGGGCATCAAAGTTGACACAAAACAGTGTGATTTAAAGGGCATCTGTCAGCAGATTTGTAGCTATGTAACTGGCTGACCTGTTACATGTGTGCTTGGCAGCTGAAGGCATCTGTGTTGGTCCCATGTTCATATGTGCCCGCATTGCTGAGAAAAATGAAGTTGTAATATATGCAAACTAGCCTCTAGGAGCAATACACATGTATCAGGTCAGCTAGTCTGATAGGTACAAATGTGCTTAAATAAATTCAGACCACTGACCTTGCACTACAAACATAAACAGGTTTGTGCACTGCACCATATTGTGTTGAGTTCAGCCTGGCTCGAACAAGTTGTGAGCATAAGAATTGGCATCAAAGTGGGCAGTCGGACACTTTCACTGATTTGAATAAGTAAAATGTTTTTAAAGGGTTAGATAAATTTGGGCCACTGATCTCACACTGCCAACACACAGTGGGTGACAGCACACATCATGTGCAGGTGAGTTCAACCTGTCCTGAAAAGATTCTTGGCATGCAGACTGGCATCAAAGTGGCATCTGATTTGAATAGCTGGTGTTTTTAAAAGGGTAAATGAATTTGGACCACTGATCTCACATTGCCAACGCACATACTGTCAGATGGTGTCCCACATTGTATGCAGTTGAGTTCAGCGTGGCCCGAACTGTTTCTAGGCATAAGAACTCACACCAAAGTAGGCAGACAGACACGTTTTTCCTATTTTGAATAACTGGTGTTTTTAAAGGGTTAAATGAATTCAGGCCACTGATCTCACATTGCCAACACACAGTGGGTGACAGCACACATCATGTGCAGGTGAGTTCAACCTGTCCTGAAAAGATTCTTGGCATGCAGACTGGCATCAAAGTGGGCAGATAGACACTTTTTCCTATTTTGAATAAGTAAGTGGTGTTTTTAAAGAGTTAAATTTATTTGGGCCACCGATCTCGCACTGCAGATATATAAAGGGTGCTAACCCGCATCATATGCAGTTGAGTTCAACCTGGCCTGAAAAGGTTCTGTGCACAAGAACTGGCATCAAAGTGGGTAGACGATCACTTTTCACTGATTTTAATAAATAACGTTTTTTTTAAAGGGTTAAATTACTTCAAGCTACTGATATCACACAGCTAACATATAGAGGGTTTTACCCCGTATCATAAGCAATTGAGTTCAGCCTAGTCCAAGCAGGTTCTAGACACTAGAACTGACAAAAAAGTGGGCAGATCGACACTTTTTTTCTGATTTGAATAGCTGGTGTTTTTAAAAGGGTAAATGAATTTGGACCACTGATCTCACATTGCCAACGCACATACTGTCAGATGGTGTCCCACATTGTATGCAGTTGAGTTCAGCGTGGCCCGAACTGTTTCTAGGCATAAGAACTCACACCAAAGTAGGCAGACAGACACGTTTTTCCTATTTTGAATAACTGGTGTTTTTAAAGGGTTAAATGAATTCAGGCCACTGATCTCACATTGCCAACATACAGAGGGTGTTCTAGGCATATGGTTCTGGTTCTGGTTCTGTCCATCAAAGCAGATGGACACATTTTACCGATTTGAATAAGTAACTGGTGTTTTTAAAGGGTTAAATGAATTTAAGGAGCCCCTGATCGAGGAAGATTATCAGTGGTCTTGTATGTCTTCCATTTTCTAATTATTTCTCCCACAGTAGATTTCTTCACACCAAGCTGCTTGCCTATTGCAGATTCAGTCTTCCCAGCCTGGTGCAGGTCTACAATTTTGTTTCTGGTGTCCTTCTACAGCCCTTTGGTCTTCACCATAGTGGAGTTTGGAGTGTGACTGTTTGAGGTTGTGGACAGGTGTCTTATACTAATAACAAGTTCAAACAGGTGCCATTACTACAGGTAATGAGTGGAGGACAGAGGAGCCTCTTAACCCCTTCAGCCCCGGGCCTGTTTTCACCTTCATGCCCAGGCCATTTTTTGCAAATCTGACATGTGTCACTTTATGTGGTAATAACTTTGGAATGCTTTTACTTATCCAGGCCATTCTGAGATTGTTTTCTCGTCACATATTGTGCTTCACGACAGTAGTAAATTTTTGGCAAAATATTTCATTTTTATTTTTTAAAAAATACCAAATTTACCAAAAATTTTGAAAAATTTCCAAATTTCCAAATTTCAATTTCTCTACTTTCAAAATACATAGTAATACCTCCAAAAATAGTTATTATTTTACATTCCCCATATGTCTACTTTATGTTGGCATCATTTTATAAATGTCATTTTACTTTTTTGGGACGTTAGAGGGCTTAGAAGTTTAGAAGCCATTTTTCAAATTTTCACCAAATTTTCCAAAACCATTTTTTTAAGCACCAATTCAGATATAAAGTGATTTTGAGGGGCTTACATAATGAAACCCCCCATAAATGACCCCATTTTAGAAACTACACCCCTCAAATTATAAAAAACTGCTGTTACAAACTTTGTTAACCCTTCAGGTGTTCCACAAGAATTAAAGGAAAATGGAGGTGAAATTTCAAAATTTCAATTTTTTTGGTAGATTATTCATGTTAATAATTTTTTTCTTGCAACACAGTAAGGGTTAACAGCAAACTAAACCTCAATATACATTACTCTGATTCTGCAGTTTACAGAAATACCCCATATGTGGTGGTAAACGTCTCTATGGGTTTGTGGCAGTGGTCAGAAGGAAAGGAGCACCATATGGATTTTGGAGGCAGATTTTGCTAGAATAGTTTTTAGGCACCATTTTGTAATTGAGAGACCCTGACGTACCCCTAGAGTGGAAACCCTCAAAAAGTGACCCCATTTTGGAAACTACACCCTTCAACAAATATATTAAGGGGGGTACTGACCACTTTGACCCCCTAAGTGTTTTACGGAATTTGGAAACACTTGGCTGTGAAAATGAAAAATTTCATTTCTTCCAATAAAATGTTGCTTTAGCCCCAAATTTGTTGTATTTTCATAAGGGGTAACAGGAGAAAAGCACCCCATAATTGTTACCCATTTTCTCCTGAATACGGCAACACCCCATATGTTGTGGTAAACTGATGTGGGGGCACATGGCAGGACTCAAAACAGAAGGAGCGCCATATGGATATTACAACACAGATTTTGATGGAATGGTTTGCGGGAGCCATTGATTTTTATTTTTTTGAGTTATTGTCTTATGTGGGGGCTCGTTTTTTGCGGGATGAGCTGATGTTTTCATTGGTACCATTTTGGGGTACATAAGACTTTTTGATCGCTTGGTATTACACTTTTTGTGAGTCAAGGTGAAAAAAATAGCTGTTTTGGCATAGTTTTTTTAAAATTTTTTTTACAGAATTTACCAGAGAGGGCAAATCATGTGATATTTTTATAGAGCAGGTTGTTACGGACACGGTGGTGCCCAATATGTCTACCATTTTTATTTTTAGAAAGCTTTACACATTAGATGCATTTTTGAACAGAATAAAATCTTTATTTTGTGTTGCCATTTTCAGAGAGCCATATTTTTTTCAGTTTTTGGTCGATTGTCTCAGGTAGGGTATCGTTTTTGCAGTACAAGATGATGGTTTGATTGGTACCATTTTGGGTCAAATACGCCTTTTTGATCGCCTGCTATTACACTTTTTGTAAGGCAAGAGGGAAAAAAATGGTTGTTTTGGCATAGTTTTTTTTTTTTTTTTTTTTTTGCAGCATTCACCTGGGGGACCATCTCATGTGATATTTTTATAGAGCAGGTTGTTACGGACGTGGTGATACCAAATATGTCTAACTTTTTTATTTTTGGAAAGTTTTACACATTAGATGCATTTTTGAACAGAATAAAATCTTTATTTTGTGTTGCCATTTTCAGAGAGCCATATTTTTTTCAGTTTTTGGTCGATTGTCTCAGGTAGGGTATCGTTTTTGCAGTACAAGATGATGGTTTGATTGGTACCATTTTGGGTCAAATACGCCTTTTTGATCGCCTGCTATTACACTTTTTGTGAGGCAAGAGGGAAAAAAATGGCTATTTTGGCATAGTTTTTTTAACAATTTTTTTACAGCATTCGTCTGGGGGGCCATCTCATGTAATATTTTTATAGAGCAGGTTGTTACGGACGCGGCGATACCCAATATGTCTAACTTTTTTATTTTTGGAAAGTTTTACACATTAGATTTATTTTTGAACAGAATAAAATCTTTTTTTGTGTTGCCATTTTCTAAGAGCCATATTTTTTTTATTTTTTGGGCGATTGTCTTAGGTAGGGTATCATTTTTTGCGGGACGAGATGACGATTTTATTAGTACCATTTTGGGATAAATACGCCTTTTTGATCGCGTAGTATTACACTTTTTGTGGGGGAAGGTGACCAAAAAATGGCTGTTTTGGCACTGTTTTTATTTTTTACTGTGTTCACCTGGCGGGATGGATTATGTGATATTTTTATAGAGCCGGTCCATACAGACGCGGCGATACCCAATATGCCTACTTTTTCTTTTTTTTTCTTTTTTTAACATTTTTTTTTACTTTATTGGGGGGAAAATGGCGTTTTTCTTTTTTTTACTTGAAACTTTTATTATTATTATTTTTTTAACTTTATTTTTTAACTTTTTTTCACCTTTTTTTCAACTTTTGGGGGTCTGATCCCCTTTACAATGCATTACAATACTGTTATATTGTAATGCATTGGCTGTAAGTGTATTACTCACAGTAATACACTTACAGCCTGCTTCCTGTGCGATCCAGGGGGCTGGATCGCACAGGCTCGCAGGGATGGCAGCCACGATGCCTAAGAAAGGCATTGGGCTGCCATCCAAGCCATTGGGTCCCCGTCACAGCAGCGTGGGGACCCGATGGCCCCCCGCTCGCCATCCTGAATATGCGCACACCTCATGTGCCGCGGTCAGCGCTGACCGCGGCAATTGAAGGGTTAATGCGCCGGCATCTGTGTTTTCACCGATGCTGGCGCATTCCCCAGGGGTCCGGCACCTGGGCACTGCCGGACCCCCGCCGCTGATCGGGCGGGCGCAGCTCCTGCACCCGCCCGATCAGCGCGCCGTACATGTACGGCGCTGGGCGGCAAGTCACGTCCCGCTGCGCCGTACATGTACGGCGCTGGGCGTGAAGGGGTTAAAGAAGAAGTTACAGGTCTGTGAGAGCCAGAAATCTTGCTTGTTTGTAGGTGACCAAATACTTATTTTCCACCATAATTTGCAAATAAATTCTTTAAAAATCAGACAATGTGATTTTCTGGATTTGTTTTCTCATTTTGCCCCTCATAGTTGAGGTCTACCTATGATGTCAATTACAGGCCTCTCTCATCTTTTTAAATGGGAGAACTTGCACAATTGGTGGCTGACTAAATACTTTTTCCCCCACTATATATGAATTAGGACCACTGATCTCGCACTGCCAACATACACGGTTTGGTGCCCCGCATCATATCCAGTTGAGTTCAACCTGGTCCAAACAGGTTCTTAGCACACGAACTCATTAAAATGGGCAGACTGACTATTTTTCCTATTTTGAATAAATAACTAGTGTTTTTAAGGAGTTAAATGAATTTAGGCCACTGATTTCATACTGCCAACATACATGGTGTGGTGCCCCGAATCACATTCAGATGAGTTCAACCTGCCAATAGGCAGAACGACACTTTTCAGTGATTTGAATAAGTGTGGTTTTTAAAGTGTTACATTAATTCGGCCCACTGATCTTGCACTGCCAACATATAGAGTGTGGTGCCACACATCAAATGAAGTCAAGTTCAGTCTGTTTTGAACAGGTTCTGGGCACAAGAACTGACATCAAATTAGGCAGTTGGACACTTTGCACTGTTTGAATAATTATCTGGTGTTTTTAAAGGGTTGAATGAATTTGGGCCACCTATGTTGCACTGCCAACATACAGCGGGTGGTACCCTGTACCTTATATGTGAAAAGTGTCTGTCTGCCTACTTAAATGCCAGTTGTTATGCCCAGGACCTGTTCTGGTCAGACTGTTCAACTCGATATGATGCAGGTCACCACCCTCTGTATTTTGGCTGTGTGAGATCAGTGTCTTGAATTCATTTAACCCTTTAAAAGCACCAGTTACTTATATCAGTGAAAAGTGTCCATCTGCCCAGTTTTATGCCCCTTCTTGTGCCAATAACCAGTATGGGCCAGGCTGAACTTAACTGCATAAGGTCCAGTTCTTGTGTCCTGAACCTGCATATGATGCAGAAAACCACCCTTTGTATATTGACAGTACGAGATGAGTGGTCTGATTTCATTTAAACCTTTAAAACATATAGTGTGGGGCACCACCCTCTGTATGTTGGCAGTGTGAGATCAGTGGCCAGAATTAATGTAACCATTTAAAAACCATTAAGTTACTTATTCAAAATAGGTAAACGTGTCTGCCTTCTGTGATGCCAGTTCTTCTGCCTAAAACCAGTTTGGACCAGGCTTAACTTGTACTGCATATGATGCGGGGAACTACCCTCTGTATGTTGGCAGTGCGAGATCAGTGACCAGAATTGATTTAACCCTTCAAAAACACCATTTACTTATTCAAATCATTAAAAAGTGTCTGTCTACCCACCGTGATGCCAGTTGTTGTGCCAAGAACCTGTTCAGGCCAGGTCGAACTCAATTGCATATGACACAGGGTGTATGTATGTGAGATCAGTGGCCCAAATTTATTTAACCCTTTAAAAACGTGTTACTTATTCAAATCACTGAAAAGTGTCTGTCTGCTCACTTTGGTGTCAGTTCTTATGCCCACAATCTGTTTGGGCCAGGCTGAACTTGAATGTATATGGTGTGGGGCACCACGCTCTGTATATTGGCAGTGTAAGATCAGTAGCTTTAATTAATTTAACCCTTTAAAAGCACCAGTTACTTATTCAAATCAATGAAAAGTGTCCATCTGCCCACTTTGACACCAATAGTTGTGCCCAGAACCTATTTGGGCCAGGCTGAACTCAATAGAGTATGATGCGGGGCACCACCCTCTGTATGTTGGCAGTGTGAAATTTGTGGTCCAAATGTATTTAACCCTTCAAAAACACCAGTTACATATTTACTCACATCAGTAAAAACTGTCCATCAAAGTTCCCCCCTTTGATACCAGTTCTTGTGCCCACAAACAGTTTGAGCCAGGCTGAACTCAATACAATATGATGTGGATAACCACCCTCTTTATGTTTGTAGTGTGAAATCAGTGGCCCAATTTTTTTAACCCTTTAAATTACACTGTGCTAACTTTGATGCCCAATTGTGTGTCAGTCATTTCTGTTATGTTTTCATGCCACTTTTAACTGCACAGCAATGCTACCACACTACCAGGTAGCACTTGCTTCCTTTTTTTAAAGCTATAATGCCTACATATATACTGCCCTTATATGGTAATACCAGAAATAATATTGCCAAAAGGACCACATGGTGCCTCCTGACAGTGCCCACATAATACCAGTCACAGTGGCTAAAGTCACAGTCCTGTATACATAGCTTGTGACTTCCTCTCCCTGAGCTAAAAAAAAAAAATCTGGTCATAGTGAGAAATCTCAGTGTATGGTCATGCAATAAGCATGACACAGTGTATCTGTTTTGTATGGATTGAGCATTTCTTGCCTTTTTATGTAGTACCTTCTCTATTCTTATAGGATAAAATATTGGATTGAAAAATAATGATTGTTTTTAGCCACATGTCCAATACCTGAGATATCTAGTAATATAAGACTAGGGATGGTGTATCTTTCCACTCGGTGTCTTATTCCTAAAAAGGTTCCAAAGTGTATGGGAGATTTAGAAACATTCTTTGTCCTAGCCTAGTTTTATGTACAGATTTTTTCCCTTTAAACGCAAAGGTTTATTATAAATATTTCAAAATAATTAAAATATAATACAGAGAATGTCCCAGAGGTAGGACTGTGGACGCTTATGGGGGGAAAAAAAACAAAGGAATGTCTGTTAAAGGTAAGAGCGTGATGCTTATTGGGTATTCATAGTGGGTAAAGTCATTAGCTTGTGTAGACTGGGCAAGTGATTCAGTCCTCCAGCTATAAGAATGAAACTAGGCAAAGTCAGAAAACAAGAGAGACAGGTAGATACAAGGAAGGAGAAGCTGTAGTGATGTAAAGGAACCATGAAAACAAGTCCATGATTGGTGCTGTCATGATACTAGTAAAGAAGGGCAAAAAATAGGGAATGGGGCATGAAGGTATAATAACCCAGCTAGGTTGCTATATGGTTGACTGGAAGGAGATCCAATGGAATCAAGTGCTCGTGTATCTAGAAGATACATTAAAAGTTTGGGCAATGAGTCACGGCAGTCTCAAAACCAGTCCTCCAGCTGCAAGGTTTAGCCATCTTGACTTCTAGTAATACAGTTGATTTAGAGTCTTTGTATACAGTCTATTAGAATGATCTATTTGGATCATATATGGCTTTGTGGCATTTTTGCTTTGGCTAGAATGTTTAGTTGAAAGTCTATACTGATATATGAAGTTGTCAAACACAGTGTTTGTCATCTTTTGACTTTTGTGGAGTCAGTGGTGATTTATCAAATCAAATATGGCATATTTCTATATAGACTTCTCTATTGGACCGAAAAGAGACCAGGAGAAACGTGTGTACAAATGTATAAAAAGTAGGCCTTAGAAAGAACTCATATGAGGCCCCTCGTCTATGTTATATATTACGGCATACAGTAGATAATAATCTATCTTTATTTACATAATTAAAAAAATTCCCTCAGACTGTTTATCTAGTTTCATTGCTATTTCCTGTGGTGTTTTTCACACAATAAAGCATGTACTGTCAGGGGCATATGTAAACAGTAGTTTTGTATGCTATAGCTTTCAAATTAAAAAGTTACCGGTGAAATACTAGTTCCAAATAGAGATGAGAGAATAATCCAAAATTCGCTTCGCCGAATGTTCGTCGAATTTTTCAAAAGATTCGTACTTCATACAAATCTATACGAATATAATAATCATACGTTATTATGTTGTGTTTTGCGAACATTCGCGCACTAATAACAAACATACAGTTGTTAAAGGTACGCAACTTATGTGAAAACGTACGCATGAGCATACAAATTGCGTACGAATCCTCAGCATAATATTTTCTAGCGTTTGCTTAATACACAGGCACGCACGGCGCTAGGTCGCGGCGTGCACTCCTCAGAGGCAGAGCGAATTTTGCAAAATGACATCCAGGCGATCCTCAGCATTTAGCTCTGGAGAGCTTAAAATACATGATCCAGCTGATGAACCGGCAGGATTAAGATGGCACACACCGCCACCCGAACCAGCATAAAAAAGAGGTGATCCAGCAGGTGATCCGAGGCTTGCGCCATCGTTTCGACACTGTGCGGACCCCGGGCCAGATCCAGTGGAAATGGTCCGATTTGAAGTTTAAGTGCCCAGAGCGGCTTACTGAGATCCGTGCAGCGACACGACAGGGTGAGTAACAAAATATTTGAAAAGTAAAAACACGTTAAAAAATTTGTGTACTGTATTGTATATATACCAGTGCTAATAATGAAAACCGTATAGAAGGACAACGTGTGCGTGCGTAGTGCGCTGCAGCAATTTTCTTTCATGCTAGGCCATGCCTCTAACTCCACCCAAACAAGTGAAGGTATTCTCAGATACGTGCCCCTTCACAGTAATTTGCCTTAGGCTACTTTCACATATGTGGTGGTGATCCTGCAGGCTGTTCTGCAGTATTTGTCCTGCCAATTCCCGGAGTTCTTGCCGAATAGCGGCCGGATCAGCGCCACCCCCCATTATTGTTAATGGGGCTGGCCGTTCTCCCGTTTGTGTCAGGCAAATGCGCTAGTGTGAAAGAAAGTACCCTTAGATATATGCCCCTTCATAGTTAGCGCTTCCTCCTCCTACACACAGACTCAAAGACGTGCTCATGCTGCAGCTAATGTGAGTGGGCGATATCAAAAGTATTCCCATCGTTATCGATATTAAGGAATTTATTGCAATAACGATATATATTGCAATAAATACCCATTTAGAAGAGAAAAATGGATATGGCCCTCCTCAGGCTCTCACTCATAATATCAGTAATATACAGTGTTAGTAGTAAAAACAGTCATCATAACAATTTTGTATGGATTTATGTTGCAGAGCAACGACAACAACGTCACCGTTACCGTTGAGGCCGGACAGCCCCTACAGTACCTTCAGCTTCTAGTAAGTGTAAACATTAAAATATTAATGTATTTTTAATCCAGGCTACGTGGGAGTGCAGCTGCTGCACCACAGAGGAGCCCCTCTCACCCTCCTCCACAACAGCGAGAGAGGACCCCACTAGCCCAACTTCCAGAGATAGAAGGTAGGTAAAATAAAAAGTGTAATTGGTGGACCTTCTGTCCTCAAAATATAAGCTAAATTTATGTTTTATCTTTTGTAGCTCCAACCGGCATGGAGGAGTTTTCCCCAGGACCATGGGAAGACCACTCAGTATGGGTGTCCAGTAAGTACAAACACCAAACTGACCATGTGTGGCCCTCTCAGTGAGCAGTTCAAAGCAAAAAAAAAAAAGGATACAGATACATGTCACTGGAAAACTCGCACCAGTAGATATACCAAATATATATGACATGCAATTGCTAAAGTAATCCAGGTGCTGTTTTGAAAGTTTCGAATATTTTTCATGGGACAACCACCCCTTTAACTCGATCATACTAATTATATTACTGTTTCCACCCCTACAGATATCCCCACGGATTTTGAGGTGGAGGCAGCCTTACGCCACTTAGACACTAGGCTCCATGCTGCCTCCCGGCTTATTCGCGAGAGCTCCGAGAGCTGCAGGTGATGATGGCCAGATGTCGTCAAAGGAAGGCGACGGCGTAACTTTTTTTCCCCCTTTTTTTTACTTATTTATTTATTGTTGAAAGTTGACCAATTTAAAAAAGCTGACCAATTTAGTGGCTTCTTCAAAGGGCTTTAGAACAGGGCATCTCGGATCAGCCTCCACTGACGTAAATCTAAGCCGCACCTGCTCCCTATGGTCGAAGATTCTGGCTGCTGCTGGACAAAATCATCCACTGCTCTATGCTGCTCAAGGAGCCGCTGCAACATATGAAGCATGGAATTCCACCGGGTTGGCATGTCACCTATCAACCAGTGTGGCGGAAGACCGTTTTGCCGCTGCAGGTCTAGCAGAGCGTTGCGGGACACATAAGAATGACTCAAATGAGTGCAAAAGCTTCAGCAACTTTGCCAGCATTGTGCGCAGGCCAGTGAATGTTTTGAGAAATCTCTGCACCCCTAGATTTAGGATATGTGCCATACAGGGAGCATGCATGAATTGACATAGGTTCAGTGCTGGCACTATATTTTTCCCCGTTGTCACTCACTACCTTGCCCACTTCCAGCTGGCGGGGAGACAGCCAGTGTGCTATTTGCTGCTTCATGTAATGCAGTCAAACAATCACTAGTAGAGGTGCACTGCGGCGGTAATGCAATTGACAATATATGGCTAAACCTTCACACTGATGTTAAAATGAGACTTTCGCCAATATATTCTTATATCAAGAACATACCGGAGCCCGAGCACCGCATCAAGGTATTCAGAGTGGCTCGGGACCTAACGCTAACCTACCTTGCCGTTGGGCAATTGCGGAAGGAGCATATAGGCCGACACACAGCAACCTACTCCTAATTACCTCCAGCGTAAAATCACACATACAATGAGAGGAGGGAGGGAGAGGAGGGAGGAGACTATGAGCCCCACCTACCAATAACTCATGTGACTCAGGCTACACAGGTGCACCAGAATGTTACCATAACATGTAAGTAATGGTACATTCAGACCTGGAGCTGGAGGTAACTAGGAGTAGGTTGCTGTGTGTCGGCCTTTATGCTCCTTCCGCAATTGCCCAACGGCAAGGTAGGTTAGCGTTAGGTCCCGAGCCACTCTGAGATACCTTGACGCGGTGCTCGGGCTCCGGTATGTTCTTGATATAAGAATATATTGGCGAAAGTCTCATTTTAACATCAGTGTGAGGGTTTAGCCATACATTGTCAATTGCATTACCGCCGCAGTGCACCTCTACTAGTGATTGTTTGATTATATAGTTCGCCACATCCACACAATTTGTTAGCTTGTGTAGGATGGTTTTGTGGTACATGTGGTCCGCTGCAGGCATCCTCCATTGTATGCATTTTTGCTGGGGATTGCTGTTAGCAACGGACCACATGTGCAGGAATTGCTCCCCCGGTTTGATATGCGCAACAGCATATGGGGTCTGAGCAATTTTCTGCCATATTAGACCACATTTTTTTCTGTGATTGTATTTGATGTAATGCAGCAAGTGCTGACCTGTGTGGCTGCTGCTGTCAAGACAAATTAAGTCTAAGACAGCGTGGCAGCGTTTCACCTGGCACATGTGATATGAAGGAGGGGGGTTAACTCTCTGCCCTGATGCTCAAGCAGGCGGACTGCCCGTGGAGGTGGAAGCGGATAAGTGTTGGGTGGTCTGCTGCAATCCTGGCTGGAAAGCACGTGGAGGTGCCAAAAGCAATTGGCCCTGTTGCTGGGGGGTTGCTGCCTCGCTGCCACTAAAAACATTCAGCCAGTGGACCGTAAAGGACATGTACTGTATTGCCCCTGGCCATACGCACTGCTCCAGGTGTCGACCGTGATGTTCACGGTGCTGCAGAGGGACAGCTGCAGGGAGCCTCCTATATTGTTCACCACGTGGGAGTAAAGGACGGGGATGCGTTATTTGAAAAGTAATGCCGGCTAGGGATCTGCTAGTGCGGCTGAGCGCAAGCCATCAGCTCCCTAAAAGCATTACAATCAACTAAATTGTACGGCAGAGACTGCACAGCCAGCAACTTGGTCAGGTGGGAATTAAGTTTGCGCACTGTGGGATTGCTGGTTGCGTAAACTTGCTTCCTGGCCACGCACTTGACGATGGACGGCTGACGAGTAAGAGGAGGTGGAGAAACGCACGCGGTTGACGACGAGGACGTGTATGTACTAGTTACGCCCCTGGATGCGGGCTGAGTTACGCCCCTGGCTGCCTGACACAAGGGACCCCGGGAGGAGTAGCCAGCTCTTCTGTATTAATGCGCTGCTCTAAATTGGCAGCATGACGCCACTTCAGATGGTTCCACAGAGTAGTGGTTCCCACATTTGAGGCTTTACCACGGCTCAATTTCTGTTTACATAAATTACATGTGGCCGTGCTGATGTCCCCCGGCAGAGTGGTAAAATACTTTCACACACCCGATGTGCGCCCTCCAGAGCTGGCCAAGCTTGAAGCCCTTGCACGCTTAGAACCTTGTCCCGACCCCACCATACTTGGAGTCTCACTAGTTCCCAAGGAAGGCCTGGCCCTGGGCCTCACTCGCCTCTGGCCTCTGTTGCTGCCACTACAACCACCCTCCTCCTTGGAGATCAAATGCTCCTCACCAGCCCGATCCGCCTCCCAGGTTCTCCTGTCTAACACATCATCATCAGACTCCCCACCACTTTTTTCTGACTGCAATATAGGCTGTTCCCCACCAACCTCCAATTCCGGGCAGTCCAAACTCTGACTGCCCTCTAAGAAATCCTCAGGGAGGCTGTCCTCTATAACTGCTGGATTATGCGGTGGGGTTCGGTGGCTTTTTATTTTATAAATTGCAGAAGGGACACCACTAGGAGGGGGCACTGAAGGCCGAGAGGTGTCAGAAAATGACGGGCTTTGCTGGAGCGGAATGGTGGAGCAGGAGGAACGCTCTGAGTGTGAGCCCTGGCTACATGATACTGTATCAGCAGAAGAAAGCAGATCAATCGGCTGCAATTGAGATGAGTGTGCCATCCACTCCACTACCTCATCCACTTTCTCCTCCACTACAAGTTTGCGCCTTGGTGGGTTAGCCTGGTGGAACAGTGGCCAACTATTACGAATTCTACAAGTAGAAGCTCCAGCTACAGGTCCTTTGGCACTGCTGCCCTGTGCCACCTTCTCCTGTTTTTTGGAGCTCAAGGTCTGGTTGGAACCCTTTTGTTTATCCATTCCAGACATGTTTCACTTGACTGTGGCCCTGCAGCTGGTCTTTGTCTCTCTTTCTGTCTCTTTCCCTATCTCTCTCCCTGCCTGATTAATCACTAGCCCTGCAGTGGCCCTGCACTTGACCTGCACTGGCCCTGCAGTATCCCTGATATGTGTATTATGGATTCCCAGAACAATGACACCCCAATTTTAACAAAACAGTTCTCTGTCTCTCAGAACTTCACAGACAGTGCTTCTGCTGGTCTCAGCAGTCGCAGCACAACTGATGTCACAGGCTTACCGAGCCTATGAGCCAATCAGAGCAATCCCTTCCCACTAGGTCAAGTAACAGCTTTCTTCCCGGGCTTTTTGCCGCACGAATAACGAACTTACAATAAAAGTTTGCTAATTAACTGAATTCGTACGCATCAGCGTATAATGTAACTTATACGTAGCATTAGAGTACAACTTATCAGACAAGTACGAAGCGAATGCGTACAAAGCTTTAAGAGCATTTTCTAATCTAACGGGGCGAATCTCAAAAAATCCGGATTCGCTTCGGAGTGGAAAATTTGTAAGATTCGATATGAATCTACGAAGCGGCGAATTGATTCGCTCATCTCTAGTTCCAAAGTTATTTTCTTGCTATTCTGAGTGTTGCAAACTATAGATAGTGTTCTTCATTCTAGATAATATCGACTTACAATGTTTTCTTACTATCACATCTCTTTCCATATCCTATTTATTATACATCTCAACTTTGTAGTGTATGTAAAACAAAATACTGTTCATAGCTTAGTCCTTAGCATCTGCTCAATATGGAAGCTTTCTTACAGATGGACAGTACATTTTCTCATATTTTTTTTTCCCATGGAGCAATATTTCGTGTCTAAAAGTCACATTTTTCCTCTTGATGAACTCCATATGGGATTATTGTCTTAATTATCTTAAGTACAAAATGATCCATGAACTTTGATAGACTGCTTGTGGACTGAACAGACTAAATATATAAAATTTCCCATTAATTATACTCATCCCAGATTAGGGTCATGGAAGATGTTTCTGTTAGTCAAAATAGAGCTTACATTGCTTCGTTGAAACCAACACTTCAGCAAACATTGAATGGTACTTGCAGAGCTGATCTTTCAGATAGATAAAGGCGCTGTTGCTGTGTCCATTTACTTGTACAGTTGTGTATCTATGCACATACAGTAGGGTGCAGTGACTTTACCACTAGGCAAACCAAGCAAAAGCTTGGAGCTTCAGAGATCAGGGGGCTGGCCACAAGCGGTTAGCTAGAAAAAACAACTAGGGTCTGCGCAGCCGATTCTGCTCAGGGCTCCTGGAAGAGGTCATCCCAGCTGTAGAACAGTAGCAGAGTACCCAGGTTGCAATGTTAAGTCAAAAGTGAAGCTTGGCGAACCAATGTTGACAGAGCTTAGCGGTTTGTTGGGACAGAGTTTAGCCATGAGACAGGAGCCCCAGAAATACAAAATCCACCCCTGTACAGATGTAATCTAATATATTAGTGTATGTTGCAATAGTTCCATAGATGTGCTGTATGAGGCCAAAGTACTATAGAGAATATACTGCAGACTACAAGCACATACATGTTGAGTTCACGTAACTTTATACGTACACATTTATGTGCTTATGAAGTTTTAGAAGCTCTTGCAGGTTTGTTTGTTTTTTCCTACAGCAAACTAGTTTTTTCTGTAGCATGTTTTTTTGCAATCTATACTTTACAGAGATGAAGGGATTACCACGAATTTGTTTCTGGTCCAATTCTATAGAATCAGCGATCACCTACCAGAGGTGAAGGACAACTGTGGCCTGCTACTGACATTGCTACTGTGCTGGTACTGCTGCTACTTGAGCTAGAGCCACCCACATTCTTACTGGTGGATGACATGGCATGGGTGTTTCATCTTGCATCACTCTGTCCTTTACCAAACAGGAGGCATCAATGACCATGCACTGGCTCCTCTGACCTATTTATAAAGAAAATCAGAAGCCACATAGTTTGTCCCCTAAATTAGCACTGTATTGTTGCTTGTTGCTGATGTTATTGTTGGCTAAGTTTAATACAGAAAAATATGTAAAATTTGTGTGGCACTATTAGATATATGCAAAACAAAAAAGTGACTTGAAAAGAAAAACAATTCACTTGGACACAGTCTAAAGTATAAAAAAACACTTTATTATTGCCTGTAGCAGAGCAATGCACAAAATACTGGTGGCATTATACACTATTAATATGCAAAACAATGAGTAACTTGAAATACCAAAAAATATATAAGGCATTGTATATATGTGACACAGATCAATACTTGGCACAGTATTAGTAATTAAACATAAATGAAAACTGTTTTGCACATGAAGTCCAGTATAATGTTGCGGTATAAATTTGAGGTAGAACAATATATCAATTTTTTGTTGCACTATACACATGCAAAATAATGAGTGATATTGCATCATTCACGTCTGTATCAGCATGCAGTGACACACTATCAGCAGCAGGATTTAAAATATGCCAATTTTTGGTGGCAATATACACTATTAGATAATATGCAAAACACTGGGGCAGATTTACTAATATTGTCTGAAAGTAAAACAGTTTAAACTTGATCTTAAAGGGAGTCTTTCACCTGTTTTTCACCTATTTAACTAACAGCAGTGCCCCACAGAAGATTGCAGACACATCCCAGACATACCTGTGTGCACTGTGTGTCTGTATTACATTTCCAGGAAAAGCACTTTTATTCTGCTGGAAGACAGCTCCCAAGTGCCCAGTTGAAAGTGAAACTAAAAACAGCTTTTTCTCCGGAGTCGATTTCTAACAGCTATATCTTCTGATATACTGGATATAATGCTGTGATTTTGGTATCATTTGAAAGCTTGAAATGCCAGCTTTCAAAGAAGGTCAGCTGATACCAATCCCAAGATATGAGCATCTAAAGCAGCCCTCCCCTCTTCAGTCTGGTTTGCTTTGGACACTTGCAGCAGCAGAGCTGGGCACTTGGGAGCTGTTTTCCAGCAGAATAAAAGTGCTTTTCCTGGACATAGAATAAAGACACAAAGTGCACACAGGTATGTCTGGGATGTGTCTGCAATCTTTTGTGGGACAGTGCTCTTAGTTATATTGGTGAAAAACAGGTGAAAGACTCCCTTTAAACTGCGTCACATTTATCGTTGTGGCTTATACTGGATCTGTCCCATCTTCAGGCTGTCTAGTGTAAGGCCTCGTCCACACTTCCGTAGCATTTTGACATCCGTAAAAAACACGTACGTGTGTGTTCCGTGAATGTTTCCATGACGGCTCCGTGATACATCCGTGCGTCCATGTTTTGTAATCCATGTGTCATCCGTTTTTAACGGACGTGCTTTACAAAACAGGTGTAAAAGTGTAGGTACGAATAATGGATTGAGTATAAAACCAGCCCTGTTGTTTAATCAGTATTGAGCTTTGGTGCTCACTCATAGACTATATGGAATGGTGCTCTAATCACAGACCGGCCTATTCGGTCTCGTAGAAAGAAAAACAATGTTCCACATTAAATCAATAAGAAGCTATCATTTTAGGATATCTTTGGTGTTTTGCTCATCGGCATGGTCCAACATCGAGGACATTCCTATTAATACAGGATACAAGGCAATACCTGCCTGCACCACAGAAATTCGGCCATTGCCGACATATTGCCCTATTTGTATTAGCTACTCATCACAGTCATGATTTTTATGGGTATGTTTTATTGAATGTACGTGCATATTATAAGAAATGTTTTTATTTTTATTTATATTTGATTGCGGTATATATTCCACGGGCTCCAGATAAGAGTGCCTAATCCAATATTTCTATATCTGTTGTTTAATCAGATGCCATTTTCTACTGCTTTTAGCAACCAGAACTTGGCTCTTTGTGTTTGTACTTCAGTTGGTGGAATGTCTGCTAAGCCACTGTGTTTGGCCTCGCTTGGCCAGGGTTTGATTGCCTGGCTTCTATCTAAGTGTTTTGGCGAACGCCGTTTTATGTTGGACGCTGAAATGCATCGGCGTAGGAGGATGTGGGTCCATCCAATTGTTGCCCAGAGGGAAACCAAAGGCCATTTCCATACGCTATATGGTGACCTTCACCGACATCCAGACAAGTTTGTGGCTTTCTGCAGACTGTCCATACAGTCTTTTGCTAACTCCTGGAGCAAATTCGTCCTCATATTACCTATTCAGACACGTGTTTGCAGCATTGCATTTTGCCTGAGGAGCGCCTCCTTATGACTCTCCGGTAAGTTATTTCTTGAGAATGTTTTTTTTTTCCTTTATATGTGTTTGAATATATATATGTAGTAAATGTGCTGTGTGTGTTAGGTTGTAGCATTTGTTCATTTTCTGGGTGTAACTTCTGAACCTAGATAGCTGTTATCTTGAAAATGATATTAAGCTACTCACTTTTGCAATATTCACTGTATATTACAGGGTTTACGTTCTACCTTTGTTTAGAACATTAGGTAGGTTCACCATCTACATCATCTTGAATCACATGTATTGGCCAATTTGTGGCATCACTATTTTCATAGTATATTGCAAAGGTGAAGATGTATCAGGACTTAGAGACTTTTACAGCAAGGCGTACTTGCTGACCTGTCCTCAGATATTAGGGCATTGTAAATTGAAGAAAGGTCCCTGATCCCAATATGAGCAGTCACAACACATTAGGAAGTGCCTTGTATTAACTTACTCTACATGATAGATACTTTGATGAAGTGAGACAACTCCATGAAATTGGTGGATGGCCAAGGATCTTATAGTCAAAAACACTGGCATTGTGGTTGGAAAACCTAAGTAGTTAAGTGTTTGTATTTTGTTTTTTTTTTTGGCCACATGAAGTTTACGATATATGTTGTTTTTGCTGTTTTATTTATTTTTTGTTCCCTTTTGTAATAACATTTTTTATTTCCTCTGTAGATTTCTTGCCACCGGAAACTCGTTTGCTTCTTTGCACTTCAAATTTGTACTTGGGAAGTAAACAATTGCTAAGCTCATAGTTGAGAAAATATGAGCATATTTGGGACACACTCCGGTCAACAGTAATGCCACCCCCTACAAGTCAGCAGTGGCTGGAGATTGCCCAGGGGTTTCAGGAAGCGGCGCAGTTTCCCAACTGTATCGGTGCCCTTCAGGGGTGCACCTAGCCTATCTGCTGCCTGAGGCGAAAATTGAAATGGCAACCCCTCCCATGCCAAATTTTCAATTTTCATAGCGCACTTTCGTTGCTGCAGGAGACTAGCTCAAAAAAAGTCTATGGGCTAATCTTGATTTCGTCTACTATTGAGATGAGAGACAGTATGATATATCAGCGCTTCTCTTTCCTCATTGTAGTGATTGTTGGGAATATTAGAACTCAGACCCCACCGATTAAAACCTTTGAAATGTAACTATGACTTATCAAAAGTTTTTTTATAAGTTCACTTAGTTTTTAAGGACACCTGCACACCATGTAGTTAATCACACGCAAGATCCACACTCATCTCTGTACAGATTTATTTGCGTTTCTGCACCATATCCGCACTAAAATCCGCAATATAATTGTGGATTTACTGCGGATTACATGCTGTTCTGCCGCAGATCTTACCCTTCATTGGAAATCCACATGGTAGGCCAATTTCCACATGAAAAAGAAAAAGAGTACATGAGATTAGTGTAATCTCATACACTTTGCTGGTACTGTACTACACTGCGTTTTTTCTGCACGGGAATCCGCACTCAAAAACCACACATATTCCACAACATGTGCAGGTGGCCTAAAACTTACAACATAAACTGGTGTGCTGCGGACTGACAACCCACAGTGCAAGTCAGTTTATGCTGTGGGTATGCTCCACACTGTGGGGATGAGATTTCCAAAAACTCAACCACAATGCTGTAAATGTAAAATGCTGCAAATTTGCCGTACGCAGATTCAAAGCATTTATCTCACACGTGAACATACTCTAACAGAACCAAACTTAGTATATAGATGTGTGTGGCAAGGTGTACAGTAGGACCAGGTACACAGACAAGTATATTATATATATATATATATATATATATATATATATATATATACACTGTATACAGTATATACACAAATATCTATTGTATACGTACTGTAATATACACAAGTATATACAGTACATACACACATACATATACTGTATACACATGCACATACAGTACATACAAGTATATACACATATATGCTGTATACAGTGTATGCTCAGGTATGTACAATATATACACACACGAAAATATAATCAACTAAATACCAACAATAGCGCTACATATTCAAGCGAATTGCTGTAAAGATAAATATATCTATAAAGCGCTAGGAAAACTGGCTCAAAAGAAATAATAGTACAAGCTCCAAAAATACATTAAGGAAAATATCTACATAGAAACCTATATAGACCAAATGGAGCCAATAAAGTACTATAAAAATATATAATTATCTTTATTGTGTCACATAATATAAAAATAGATTAAAAATCTATACTATAAGGCAGAGGGGGCAGAGAGAGACGCCATCCCAAGCCCACATCACAATACTGGGTCATACTAGAAAAAGGCAAAGATACAAATATATACTTGCATAAGGGGTAACGCTATCCCTGTCTCCACATCACGTTTTTCTGGTAAGCTCATATATGGCTGGCATTTATATTTATTCATTACATGTGACCTTCTTAGTCTGGCACTAGGCCGCATCTATTCACCACCAGGTTTATTTGTACTTATGCAAGTGTATATTTGTATCTTTGCCTTTTTGCTAGTATGACCGGGCTCCTGCTATCTGCTCTCTCCCTGGATTCTTTCAGATAAAACATTAACCCCTTCAGCCAGAACACACTGAAGGCTTTACAACAGCAGCTGCAGATGTAAAGAGACACAGGATCTGCCCTCCTCACCCTACAGACACAAAGCTGATACTGGAGCTGATCTGGAGGAGATGCAAAGTATTGTATTGTACAAGAACAGGTAGGGGGGAGACCCTGTGTGTATCAGCAGTGTCATTGTACAGCTGGGACTTGTAGTCCTACACATACAACATGCTGCTGAGTATTCCAGCAGACATGTCACTCAGGCCAGCTCTTGTATTCACTGCATTTGCATAGCATGAAGGGGGAGGGGCAGAGATTGTTATTACTGCATGTAAACAAAGGCCAGATGAGAACCAGGGAAATGAGGAAATATAGATTTTTTTTTGCCTAAAACTTGCTTAACTTAGTTATATATTGCTGCCCATCAGATTTACAGTACTATACATTTTTTTTTCATAACTCGGACAACCCCTTTAATATATACACATATTGTACAGTATACACATATATACAGTACATAAACACACATATTTACTGTATGCAGTGTATATACAAGTATTTACAGTACATACACACACACATATATACTGTATACAGTATATACAGTACATATACACACAGAGTCACTTACATGCATCCTGGGGGTTAACCTGAAGCAGGGTAAGGTGGAGAAGATGACCTCCTGGTTTTCTTTGCTCTCACGCAGTTTTTCAGCGCTTCCTGACAGTCTTCACTGCTTGCAGGCACAGGCAGTGAATTTTAACCTGTGACCGGACAGGAAGTTCATGTGAGGTCAGGGGTTATCATTCACTGCCTGTGCTCAATACAAAACCCGCTCTGTGAATGTGGAAAAGAGCGCTGTGCAGTGCAGTCAGGAGGAAGCAGGGACGTGCTGCTCACTCCTCAATAGCCTTTGTGGCATGTCTTGAGACTGAAGTTGTTCTTCCACCACAGTGACAGCGCATAGAGTACTGCGCTGTCACTGTGAACTACTGTTTCACATTGCCGCCCCCCCACCTTCCCCTAGATGGCACCGCCTGAGGCGGCTGCCTCACCTCTCCTCATTAAAGGTGCGCCCCTGGTGCCCTTGATGGGAAAAGTGCGTGTGAAGAAGCCACCGAACTCAGGGTCCCGATACTACAATTACCAGCAGTTTTTTTATGGTAGTGCTTTTGGCTGTTGCAGACACTTCCTACCGCTTTGTAATTGTAGATATCGGGGCCTATAGAAGTGCTCCAGATGCTCGCATCTTCAGTGCTTCCAGAATGGGTCGGCGGCTTCTGAACAACCAGCTGGAGCTTCCAGAACCATCCCAAATTCCTGGATCTTCTGGCCCACCTGCACCTTATGTTTTTGTGGCTGATGAGGGCTTTGGCTTGAGCCAGAATGTCTTGCGGCTATTTGCAAGACGGGGCTTAGACACCAGGCGAAGAATATTTAATTACAGACTTTCGAGAGCACGGTGGTGCGTTGCATGTGCTTTTGGCATCCTGACATCCAAATGGAGAATGCTTTTAACAACCTTGCAACTGGCACCTCAAAATGTGCAGGCTGTTATAAAAGCATGTGTTGTGTTACATAATTTTACAAGGAGCCATGATGTGCCAATAGACCTTGATGTAGAATCTACGTTGTCAACTGCCCCCATTCATTCTGTTTTTCAGTCTACCACCAGACGAGGGATTGCTGGACTTCGGAACCGAGATGTGTTTGCAGACTATTTCATGTCTGCTGAGGGAACTGTCCCTTGGCAGCGACAATGTATTTCTAGTGGCCGTTAATTGAAATATTTCTTTACTTAGTACTGTAATTTTTTACCATTACATTTTTGTAAAGTTAGGGACTCGCAACTGAATGGGGACCCTTGATGTGGGTTGCGAGCTTAACATTACTTTGTCCGAAATAAGCAAGAAATTTCATTTCCTGCTTATTTTGGCGAAAGTGCCAACCAATACCTCATTCTGATTTATGTATTGTGATTCATTAAAATTAAAGTCATGTATCCTAATTGTCTTGGGTGTCAACTGTATGTCGAAACATTACATGCTTGAGAACAGATTACGTAGTGGGCATTGATATGCTACAACAAATGCACATCCTTTTTAACATTAAAATACAGTATGGTTGAAAGATTTAACCATTGACATAACCCAAGCCCCATACCCTGCATATCATAAATAATTAATTATCGTAAATAATTTTCGGGCCAAAAAAACTGTAATGTCCAAAACATTTTGGGGGTGGGGGTGGGGGTGAGGGTGAGGGTGACTAGGTAACAGAATACATATTCAGACAAAGTTATAGGGGTTGTGTCACTTCAGTAAGTGGTTATTATGTAGAGGAAGTTAATCAAAGGCACTTATTAATGTATAGCGATTGTCCATATTGCTTCCTTTGCTGGCTGGATTCATTTTTCCATCACATTATACACTGCTCGTTTCCATGGTTACAACCGCCCTGCAATCCATCATTGGTGGTCATGCTTGCACACTATAGGAGAAAGTGCCGGTTTCTCTGGCGGCTGGGACCGTGGGAGTGTACATAGTCTGGTGCTTTTTCCTATAGTGTGGAAGCATGACCACCACTGATGGATTGCAGGGTGGTCGTAACCATGAAAACGAGCAGTGTATAATGTGATAGAAAAATGAATCCAGCCAGTAAAGGAGGCAATATGGATAATAACAATACATTGGTAAGTGGCTTGTATCAACTTTCTCTACATGATAAATGCTATTTGCTGAAGTGAGACCACCCCTTTAAGTTTCATGACATTTAAATACCTAGCATGATTTTGCCCAGAACTCAGACTGGAATTATGAGAAAACATCATGCTTATTAAATAACTCTATCACTAAGATGATTCTAACAAATATTACCAACTGACAGGCTGCCCATACCACACATTGGTGAGCCAGGTTACATCACCATACAAGACATATGTAAGGATGCTTAGGAAGAGTGAGTCTGCTTAAAGTGATTTGCAGGTCAAAATGATCCCTACATTGTGCAATGGCCAGAGTTTATATTAAACACAAAAGAGAATCAATGCTGAGGTGTTTGTTTAATTCACAAAATAAAATGCAGTGCTATACAATTTTTACTTTAAGGTCCTGGAACAGTGGACCACAAAAATGACTGAAATATGACTTCTACTCAAAGAACTCCTCCGACCCACTTCCACCACCAGTGGCAGAAGGAGCAGTGCTGATTGAGTGTTGAGTGCTTTGTGTTTGAGTTGGGGCTGAAAGTGGAGGAATTACATTTGGACCTGAGTAGCGGGGTCCGGGGGCATGGGGAGCATATGGATCCTGAGACCAGTAATGAGAGCCAGGGTAAGGAACATTGGCTTCATAAGGATTTGAGTGGACATCATAGGACATTGGACTATAGTATGGCCGATAAGGTGGAGGGGGTTGAGGATGCACAGGTGGAGCACTTGGTGTATACGGAATAGGCTGGGTGGAAATATGGCCAAATAAACTCCATTTCTCCAATGCTTTAAACACCTCCTCTGGATTATTTGGGGGGGTACATGCATCTAATACTATATGAAAAGCACAGCAAAAGCGATTTTGGAGATGAGCTGGTACCTCCCGGAGTTGAGTGGCTAGACTTTTAAGAAAGCCAACATTGTCATCCTCTGGTGTGGTGTGGCTTGAATAATATGGGCTGGTACATTAGTTAGACTGCTACGCCTGGAGGAGGCTGGGTGTCGAGCTGACCTTGCTGGAGCAGGAGCGGGCACCTCAGAGGGAACTTCCATTGCTCCTGTGCTGCCAGGATTCCGGTCTATGTCTCCTCCCTCGCCAAAAGAATCCCTTCTACTTGTTTGGGAGGGCCATAAATCCCCTCTTCTTCGGGGAATTCATCCTGGAGGTTGTCTTCAGTTCTAACGAGACAAAACAAGGCGCAATATACTTACATTATGTAAAAATATAGAAGCTTACAAATATCCAACAAGTTAAAAAATGATTTTATCTCTCTCTGTATCTCTCAAACATTTAAAGGGGTTGTTTGGCCTTTAACTATTGATGAACTATCCTTAGCATAGGTCAACAATATCAGATCTGAGGAGGTCTGTCACATGTCACCCCTGCTAATCAGCTGTATGAGGGGATGGAGCGCGCAGTGTGCACGTGCCGTCTCCTGTCTCTCTTCCTCCTCTCCTGCGCTGTCATAGACATAATAGCAGCAGACAGGAAGAGAGAAGGGAGTGTGCACATGCACACTGCGCTCACCCTCTCCTCAGACAGCTGATGTCGGACATAAGTCTATGTGAGGTTGACCGATCTCAAGGCTATGTCAGCAATACTAAAAAAAAACACCAAACAATGTTAATGGAAAATGTTAGTAGGAGCCAATAGAACTGCAACATAGTGCACATTTACATTGCCGTAATCTAATAAGGAAGGTCTTCCATTATCACATTGTTTTACAATTACACAGTGCAGAGAATGTTGCAGAGGTGACTGAAGCAGCCTGGCCCAGTGCTCGCCAAAAATAGGACACAGGCATGTAACTTACATTTCACATAATAGAGGGGGTGGAGTTTGGTCTAACATTATATTATTGTAAGAGGTGTGCCTTCGTTAATGGAAATACAGGGGGGCACTAGAAAGATTCCCAATACTGTAATTTTAAAGGTTGCATTACAATTATGGCAAAACAGGCGGCCAAGGGTTGTAAGGAGGCACAACATCATGGTGGGAATAACAAATCATAATACAGCCACTGTAGGATCAGAAAGTACATCATGTCTGTTTACATTTTGAATCGTACATATCACACATATAATACACCCTGACAGCACTGAAAGGTCAATATAATGAGATTGCCTATGAAAAAGACATTTCCCAAAAAACAATTCACAAACTTATGGATTTATATCCATGACACCCTTCAGAAATAGTAACTGATTCGTGTAGATGTATGGGTTTTTTTTTGGACGCACCAGCTCCACTTCTAGTCTGATTCATCTCACGCCTGAAACTGTCCCGGCATGTTCTCCATCTTGTTTTTACTGCTTCAACTATAAAACCAGAATATAACATAATACAGTGTACAAATCATGTTACATCAAATTTGACATTGGTCAACAGGTGGACAATCATGTTCAAATGAGGAAAAAGCAAGGAGACTTGTTATGCAGCAATAGCAGGGCACAGAGCCACTTATGTAGCTATAGTGAAAGGGGACATGGCTATGCAACAGGTGGACAAACATGGTCACATGGGGAAAAAGCAAGGAGACTTCTGTATTGATCGATTGTTTGGCACATGATGTTCTAAGACCAGAAGCCGAAAAAATAAATACATCCCAAACATTTCACATACCAGCATGGTCTGACATCACTTACCCAATACTGCCTGCTGTGATTCCCCACTCTTTTCCCACTCTGTGGGTTGTAGTTCCTTGGTAACTTCAGTCCAGGCAGCATCCACATGGTTGCGGTGATGATAGGCATGTGTCCTTGTGTCCCATAGTTCTGGGCGATCATGTACCAAGGTAATTAGCCTCTCAACATTGATAATAGGTGCCATACTGGCACACAGGTTGCTTTCCAAGATGCTGTCTGGTCTCCTATTTCTCTGGCTGCACATGTGGTCTAGCCAAACAGGGGATTTCCGATTGTCTTCTTGCACCTGTCCGTGAAAAACGGACGCGAAACAGATGGCATCCATTTGCAATCCGCATTTTTCACGGACCCATAGACTTGCATGGACGTGTGCAGTCCGGGACACGGATGAAAGTAGTGCATACATCCGCACTTTTTTGCGGATACACAGACCGCAGAAAAACACGTAAATGTGAACTAACATATTTAAATGAATGGATCAGTATGCTGTCTGTGAAAAATGCGGACAGCATACATCAGTGAAAAACTGAAATGTGGACGAGGCCTAAGCCTAGTTTCTCACAAGTGGTAAGATCTTTAAATCTTTACATTTTAACGCTAGTGTGAAAATAGCCTTAGTTTACACCACCTACTATATGTTAGCTTATTTTCATTTTAAAAATGCGGTAACATTTTGACACATTTTTTGGTGTTTGGTAGTGCATTTTGGCCATGGTGCCTTTCGCCCTGGTCGGATAAGGCGTAAAAAAAGTTTGAAAAGTGTCTAAAACAAATGGTAAATGCAGTGCCAGCCATATAGGCCAGATTGCACAAAAAATGGCACATTTTTAATAATAAATCTGCCTCACTGAATGACTTGACATGGCACACAGTGGCACACTATCAGCACCAGGATTAATATATTATTGTAGAAGATCTGTGATCGATGTGATGAAGACTGGGGTGATTCACATTAATAAAAAATTGAATTGTATAGCTGGCAGCCACAGCAACACTACTCAAAGCAATGACTGCGAGTTTGCCTGTGCCTGTCTAACTAAGATACTGACACTGACTGACTGAGTTTGTCTGACTATTTTTCTCTAAAAGTGATCTTTCTATCTATTGTAATTATTCTATCCATATATTATCTTCTCCTCACTATAAAACACATTTAATAACACGAAATTACCTGTATTCTGCATTTTACTACCTCTTTCTGTGAGTTCTGTCCCTCTCTCCTTGCTTGCTATTCCTGTATGGAGCAGGTGCTGAATGCGCTCTGCGAGACTTCAGGGCCAGGCGTGGCAGGGAGTAGAGCCTCTGGGTGCAACAGCCCTTGTTGCACCCAGGGGCTTGTTTACATTCTATAAAAAATGATTTTAGACACATTGAGGGCACATAAAGAATTAGGACTAAAATCATTACATTCAGCTGAGATGCTCATGTCACACGGCAGCTGGATTAATGCTGAAAATCTAGTGCCAACACAGTTTTTCACATGTTATGTGTCTTACAACTAATAAACATATTAGATTTTAGCATGTTGCTGGATTTTGCTTAGATAACTTTTCAGTCATCTCATGATCATTTTAGGGCAACATTACAATAAAAAGTTCCTGTAAGACCTGCATAAAGCAGAAGGCAGATAAAACAAGATTCACCGGTTACAATAGTTGATGGTTAACGCACTTCCTCCCTCCTACACACATTTTGTAGGTTAGCAAGAAGTAGGAGAAAATAAAGGAGAGTTTGACTGTTGGATAACAACATTACAAATAAAACAATACGATTATTTCCATTTCAGATTGTGATATTGTGACAATAAAAGGTTGGTTATTACAGTGGATATACTGTAAAGGGTTATTGTACCTTTAATAATTCAGCACAGCAGATATAATAACATTGAAAATGAATCTTCCAAGATATTGCTGCACCCAGTAGCATACCTACCATGTGGAGGCAGACCACACAACTGCTATGAGGTCCAAGGGAGGGGGTCCCAGTGCTGAAATACTTCTGTTCCACATGTTAATCGACTGCATTTTCTGGCAGCCACCATCAGAGGGAGAACAGTGCAGAAAGATTTTTACAGCTCCTGTAAATGTATAAATTCCTAGACGCTGAGCTCCCCCTAGTGATGGCGTTAGGCAGCCGGTTTTATACTGTGTATACTTTGTGATGGGAAGCAGATTTATCAATGTACTAATGGCAATTATCTGGTGTAGAGATGAGCAAAGTTGAAATTTGTTTTGTGTCCTATTCATCACATCTGATTTGATTAGGTTCCGAATCGATTCTACCAGAATCAAAAGTGTTCCAATTAGCCTGAAAATTGATATATGACACTCTGAGGTCCCTTAGGACTTATCTTTTTTCTTTATTGCCTGTCTCACTTTTTATTTATTTTTTTATTTTTGCTACTCCCCCACCCGCTTTTAAGCTCTTTAACACAATGACAGCGATAGCATATAATGTCAGAATGACGCTGCTCATTTCCACAGGTGAAGGGAGACAACCCATTTAAGCTTAGACACCATGGAATTGCGTGGTACGTATGGTTATTTCCTGGGTACATATTCCGTTATTGATGGCTGTCGACAAGAAGAGTAGGAGAGGGAGCAGTCTGAGCAGGAGAAGCAGTAACAGATGATGATGATGACAAGGACACTGTACTGCATGTGGATGTGTCCTGGCTACAGCAAAGGAGGCCAGTTTTCCTACATGATCTGGTGATGCTGCTGATGTACCCCAGAATAGGGTCGCTGCAAAAGGGTTAATTGGTATAGTATTATTATTATTTGGTTAAGTGAAATGCTCTTATTTGGTGTATTTGCCTACTCAGTAGCGTTGTATGGATAGGTCTGGGTTAACAACCTTGACTCTACCCCTTTGAGGTTTCAAGGAGATGGACCTGGTTCCATCCCCATTTATTTAGTGTGAGATTCTGTACTTAGCTGAGGAACAGAGAGGACCTACGTGTGCTTACTCCTCAAGACTAGGCCTGGGTGCCAGAGAATTATCAGACCGTTACAGCTAAGGCTACTTTCACACTAGCGTTTTTAAATTCCGGTATTGAGTTCCGTCATAGGGGCTCAATACCGGAAAAAAAACGCTTCAGTTTTGTCCCCATTCATTGTCAATAGGGACAAAACTGAACTGAAGACCTCCTGAAAGCATTCCGTTCCGTCATCAGACCGGAGAACAAACCGCAGTATGCTGCGGTTTTCTCTCTGGTCCGGGCATCCGCACCAAGACGGATCCGGAATGACCCCCAATGCAAGTCAATGGGGACGGATCACCACATACAGACAGACATACATACATACATACATACATACTGTACATACGCATACACACAAACACATACATACTTAGATACTCCAGGCAGGCCACACGTCTTCATGCCCAGGAGGCGCACAGCTATGACAATTCCCTACAGTGCCCAGCAGAGGGCGCTGTGGGGAATCGTCATAGCTGCGCGCCTCCTGGGCGTGAAGACGTGCGGCCTTCCTGCCTGGAGTATGTAAGTATGTATGTGTTTGTGTGTATGTGTGTGTATGTCTGTATATGGTACTGTGTGACATGTGTGGGGCCGGAACGCGGCGCCAGATCCGGACTGCCGCTAGTGTGAAAGAGGCCTAAGAAAGCAACTTTATCAGAAGTGCTGCAGAGAAAGAGAGAGAGAAAGGAAGATTAGAAGGTCAAGAATCTGCAAGGCCATGCATTGGAGTCCGTCAGCAAGGTACTGTGCTCATTTTTTGCAGAAAGAGACTTTGCCAAAGTGGGAGGGAACATTACTAGTACACTCTTCCACATTTGAGACGGTTTGGTGAATGGGGTAAGTAACTCCAAATCTGGTTAGGTAATTTTTATCTTCATGCTCACTTTTATTTCGATGCTGTGCTCTGACAAACCAGCAGTAAAATTATTAGGACCCCCATGCTCATGCACATAATGGAGAGAACTGAAAGGGGAGTCCTCTCAATGCATTTTACTGCTGGAGTATACAGCACTGTATATTGGGGCACAGAGCATTGATGAACAGAGAATGGGGGCAGAGAATGGAGGCACAGAGCACTGGTGCACAGAGAATGGGGCACAGTGCATTGGGGCACAGAGAATGGGGGCACAGAACACTATGGGCACAGTGCATAGTGGCAGAGAACATGGGGAGCAGAGCGTAGGAGCACAGAGCATTGGAGCATAGAGCATGGAGGCACAGAGCATGGAGGCAGAGAGCATAGGGGCAAAGAACATTAGGGTACAGAGAATGGGGGAACAGAGCATTGGAACACAGACCATGGGGGTGAATAGCATGGGGTCGCAGAGCATGGGGTCACAGAATGTGAGGGCACACAGTATGGAGGCACAGAGCATGTATCACTATATATAGGGGCACAGAGCATAGGGACACAGAACATGTGGCACAGTATGGGGGCACAAACTGGCACTATCTATAGGGGGCACTACCATAAAGGGCACTGTGTGTGTGATGCTTTATTTTCAAGGGCAAAATATATGACATGATTGTATTCAGGGGCACAGTGTATGTTGCTATTATATTCTTGCTCAGCATATGGCACTGAAAGGAGTTTGTGTTACTTTATAGGGTGCGTTGAATAATTGAGTTGGTAAAACGAGAAGCTGAAGATATCTGGGTGGCAAACTCTGCAGAGACAAGTCGTGGCCTGGAGAAGCCAACTGTGGTGGTCAAAATTATATGGAAATGAAAATATAAAAGGAGATGACACCTGTAAGGCACTAAATCATAACAAATGTATGTAATGTGCTTGGTTCCGGTGCTTTAATTATGTAATGAGCTTGGTTCTGGTGTTGTCTTTATGTAATGGGCTTGGTATGACACCGCTACTACTGTATCTTAAATAGCACACTGCACATGCACTGCGTCCTCTCCATTCACTGCTGTGTATCCTAAGGCTACTTTCACACTAGCGTTAGCACGGATCCGGCACCTAAAGGGTGCCGACGGATCCGTGCTAACGCTATACATGTGTGGAGCCGGAGCAGCGCTCCGGCCCCACACATGCCACACATTAAAACAACACACAGACTACATACAAACAAACATACATACAAACATACAGACATACATACATACTCACATACTCCCGGGACGCCGGCAGAACGTCTTCACGCGCCTCCTGCGCGCAGTGATGACGATTCCCCACAGCGCCCTCTGCTGGGCGCAGTGGGGAAACGTCATCGCAGCGTGCAGGAGGCACGTGAAGACCTGCTGCCGGCGTCCCGGGAGTATGTGAGTATGTATGTATGTCTGTATGTTTGTATGTATGTCTGTATGTTTGTTTGTATGTAGTCTGTGTGTATGTATGCCGGATCCGGAATGACCCCCCATTGGAAATCAATGGAGGACAGATCCGGATTACTGGTGTGTCCACACCAAACGGATCCGTCCCCATTGACTTGCATTGGGGGTCATTCCGGATCCGTCTTGGTGCGGATGCCTGGACCGGAGAGCAAACCGCAGCATGCTGCGGTTTGTCCTCCGGTCTGAAGACTGAACGGAATGCTTTCAGGAGCATTCCGTTGTCTTCAAGTTCAGTTTTGTCCCCATTGACAATGAATGGGGACAAAACTGAAGCGTTTTTTTCCGGTATTGAGCCCCTTTGACGGAACTCAATACCGGAATTTAAAAACGCTAGTGTGAAAGTAGCCTAACTGTCCCAGATGGGAGTATGAGAATATCCCTTTAAGCATTAGGTGTGCATTCTAATCTCCATAAAATTAACCCCTTAATGACTGGGAAATTTTCCATTTTTGTTTTTGTTCTCCCAGTTTTCCCAAAACCATAATTTTTTTTTATTTTTCCATTCACGTAGCCATATGAGGGCTTTTTTTTTTTTTGCAGGAAAAGTTGTACTTTCTAATGGTTTAATGGGGCCAGGGCTGCGTGCAAAACGCAGAATATAGAACATGCTGCGATTTGCACACAACGGCGAACTCAGGCGTGAAAAAAATCGCCCATGTGAAAAGCCCCATTGAAATGAATGGGTCAGGATTCAGTGCGGGTGCAATGCGTCCGCATCACGCATTGCACCCGCGCGGAAAACTCGCCCGTGTGAAAGGGGCCTAATTTTTTTATTTTTTATGTGTCCAGGGCTCATTTTTTGAAGGCTGATTTGTACTTTTCATTGATGGCATTTTGGGGTGTGTATGACTTTTTGATCACATTTTCTTCAATTTGCTGTGGGAGGTGAAGAGACCGAAAAATGACAAATTGGACATTTTTATTTTTTTTTTCCATTTCACAGTTTGAAATGAATATTTTTATATTTTAATAGTACGGGCATTTTTACATGCGACGATACTCATGATATTAATTTATTTCTTTTACTTTTATTTTAATTTTGGGGAAAGAGGGATGATTTAACATTTTATATTTTTAAAAACTTTTTTTCTTTTCCCTAGGGAACTATAGCAAGCAATTATTAGATTGCTTTTTTTATAGAATCCAATGCATTAGCACTGTAGTTTATGAGAATTAGGGTGCATTCACACGACCACATGTATTTTGCGATCCGCAAAACACAGATTGGCAAAAAATACGAATGATCTCCATGTGATGTCTAGTTACATCTGTTTTTTATGCGGATCTATTTTAACAATGCCTATCATTGTCCGCAAAACGGACAAGAATAGGACATGTTGTATCTTTTTCCGGAGCTACGGAATGGACATACGAATGAGGACAGCACATGGCGCATGTTTTGCAGACCCATTGAAATGAAAGGGTCCACATCCTATCCGAAAAAAGCAGTGAAAAGAAAAAAAAATTTCAAGGTTTTTTTTTTTCAGTATTAAACTATACATATGTAGTATTGTCATAATCATCCTAATCATCCTGACCTGGAGAATAAAAGTAACAGGTCAGTTTTACAACATAGTGAACACCATAAAAAAAAACTCATAAAACTGTTGCTGAATTACATTTTTGTTTTTTTTCAATTTCACATCATTTGGAATTTTTTTTCCAGCTCCCCACTACATTGTATTCAATATTAAATGGTGCCATTGGAAAGTACAACTTGTCATGCAAAAAACAAGTCCTCATACGGCTATGTGAACAGAAAAATAAAAAGCTATGGCTCCAAGAATGCCAAGAAAATGCAAAAAAACAACAAGGGGAAATTATTCAAGACTGATTTTACAAACTTTGGTAACCCTTTAGGTGTTCCACAAGAATTAAATAAATTGGAGATGAAATGTCAAGATTTCAGTTTCTTTGGAGATTTCCCATTATAATCATTTATTTTCCAGTAACATAGCAAGGGTTAACAGCAAAACAAACCTTAATATTTTTTAACCTGATTTCACAGTTTACCTTAAAGGGGTATTCCAGTTAGATTAAGTCCCTTTAACCTCTGTGGCAATGCTGGCAGCACTCATATGTCTATTTTGAAAAGATAACCTCTGGATATGATGCTGAGCACCTGCACTCAACTTCTTTGGTCGACCATGGCGAGGCCTGTTCTGAGTGGAACCAGTCTTGTTAAACCGCTGTATGGTCTTGGCCACCGTGCTGCAGCTTAGTTTCAGGGTGTTGGCAATCTTCTTACAGCCTAGGCCATATTTATCTAGAGCAACAATTCTTTTTTTCAGATCCTCAGAGAGTTCTTTGCCTTGAGAAGCCATGTTGAACTTCCAGTGATCAGTATGAGAGAGTGTGATAGCGATAACACCAAATTAAACGCACCTGCTCCCCATTCACACCTGAGACCTTGCAACACTACCGAGTCACATGAAACCAGGAAGGGAAATGGCTAATTGGGCACAATTTGGCCATTTTCACTTAGGAGTATACTCACTTTTGTTGCCAGTGCTTTAGACATTAATGGTTGTGTACTGAGTTATTTTGAGGACACAACAAATTTAAACTGTTAAACAAGCTGTACACTGACTACTTTACAAAGTGTCATATATTCATTGTTGTCCCATAAAAAGATATAATAAAATATTTACAAAAATGTGAGGGGTGTACTCAATTTTTTGAGATACTGTATATGACTCTTAATTCTAGGACTGTAATGGAAAATGTTTTTTTGCACCTAATATCCACAGCAGCTGCCAAGAATGTTTGCACAGTAATCACTTATAATATGTCCCATTCTTTAGAGCTTATGTTAAGTGTGTTTTTGAGGTCAAATATTACAGAGCAGTGACTCACATGCACCCTTAGGCTGATCTATTTTAACATCAGAAGTAAAAATACAAACAACAACCAGTGAAACTCTGTTTCTGTCTGCTTCCATTTCTACTGTATGTGAAAGGAGACATATTCTACATATGTATCCTCTACACCATTCTGGAATACTGATCAAGATAATTAACAATTCATTTTGGAACAATTCTGAATTTTTGTAATGACCTAACATAATAAAGATTTATTGTTTTCTCAATCTCTATGGTGGAGTGAGGAAAACTAATGGGAGTGCATACTTAGTCCTATTGTTAGGTGTTTGTTATACAGATTTTCAAAGAATTTAGTTATAATGCATAATAAGATATGGTGATTGGTATTTTTTGGCCAAACAGTTATAGTGATTAAGCATGCACTTCATTAATACAGTCTTCACAGGGTGCTTGTCTATTAACGGAAACCATACGCAGATATCAGATGGTACTATAGCAAGGGATCAAGGTAATTGTGGAAGTTTTACTATTATTGTATAAGATTTAGAAAGTGTAAACTTAGACTAGACAGTTTTAAACTGTACCAAATTTATCAAAGTGGCTGAAGCAGGATGAGAAATCTGGCACACCTAGCACTATTAGGACTATGTTTACATCACCTATTAACTGACCTTATTTATGCCAAAATCATGTGCCAAAATTTTGGCACACTTTTTGACGTATCTTAAGTGGTAAAGAGATTATAAACAAATCAGATTTGTGTAGAATCAAATTTCAAAAAACTTCTTCTGCCACATGAATCCGTGTGATGATTTCCATCAGATGAATCACGCAAAACAGCACCCACCATTTTACTTTTAAAATTCAGTACAATAGTAAGAGAAACAGGGCAGAGAAAATGAAATTGGAGGATCACGTGATCCATGCCCCAGAGGGGCCCAGGCCGGTGGGCATGCATACAATTCATTGGAGACAGCCTGACAGCCAGTCAGGAGGATGAATATTGTCTGGTATATTAGGCTCTGTGCTAGCTGTGAAGCACAGACTGCATTGTGAGCTCAGCAACTGATGTGAGAATGTTTCTGTGATGTTGCTGACAGACACCAATTACAGACACAAGCTAGTGCTACAGTGTAGCGATATACAGTACAGACCAAAAGTTTGGACACACCTTCTCAAAGAGTTTTCTGTATTTTTCATGACTATGAAAATTGTAGATTCACACTGAAGGCATCAAAACTATGAATTAACACATGTGGAATTATATACTTACAAAAAAGTGTGAAACAACTGTAAATATGTCTTATATTCTAGGTTCTTCAAAGTAGCCACCTTTTGCTTTGATTACTGCTTTGCACACTCTTTGCATTCTCTTGATGAGCTTCAAGAGGTAGTCACCTGAAATGGTTTTCACTTGACAGGTGTGCTCTGTCAGGTTTACTAAGTGGGATTTCTTGCCTTATAAATGGGGTTGGGACCATGAGTTGTGTTGGGCAGAAGTCAGATGGATACACAGCTTTACACATTAAGAAATGAAGGTCAGTCAGTCCGAAAAATTGGGAAAACTTTGAAAGTGTCCCCAAGTGCAGTCGCAAAAACCATCAAGAGCTACAAAGAAACTGGCTCACATGAGGACCGCCCCAGGAAAGAAAGACCAAGAGTCACCTCTGCTGCGGAGGATAAGTTCATCCGAGTCACCAGCCTCAAAAATTGCAGGTTAACAGCAGCTCAGATTAGAGACCAGGTCAATGCCACACAGAGTTCTAGCAGCAGACACATCTCTACAACAACTGTTAAGAGGAGACTGTGTGCAGCAGGCCTTCATGGTAAAATAGCTGCTAGGAAACCACTGCTAAGGACAGGCAACAAGCAGAAGAGACTTGTTTGGGCTAAAGAACACAAGGAATGGACATTAGACCAGTGGAAATCTGTGCTTTGGTCTGATGAGTCCAAATTTGAGATCTTTGGTTCCAACCACCGTGTCTTTGTGCGACGCAGAAAAGGTGAACGGATGGACTCTACATGCCTGGTTCCCATCGTGAAGCATGGAGGAGGAGGTGTGGGTGCTTTGCTGGTGACACTGTTGGGGATTTATTCAAAATTGAAGGCATACTGAACCAGCATGGCTACCACAGCATCTTGCAGCGGCATGCTATTCCATCCGGTTTGCGTTTAGTTGGACCATCATTTATTTATCAACAGGACAATGACCCCAAACACATCTCCAGGCTGTGTAAGGGCTATTTGACCAAGAAGGAGAGTGATGGGGTGCTACGCCAGATGACCTGGCCTCCACAGTCACCAGACCTGAACCCACTCAAGATGGTTTGGGGTGAGCTGGATCGCAGAGTGAAGGCAAAAGGGCCAACAAGTGCTAGGCATCTCTGGGAACTCCTTCAAGACTGTTGGAATACCATTTCAGGTGACTACCTCTTGAAGCTTATCAAGAGAATGCCAAGAGTGTGCAAAGCAGTAATCAAAGCAAAAGGTGGCTACTTTGAAGAACCTAGAATATAAGACATATTTTCAGTTGGTTCACACTTTTTTGTTAAGTATATAATTCCATTTGTGAATCTACATGATGCCTTCAGTGTGAATCTACAATTTTCATAGTCATGAAAATACAGAAAACTCTTTGAATGAGAAGGTGTGTCCAAACTTTTGGTCTGTACTGTATTTAGGCTAGTTTCACACTAGCATTACAGGTCTCCGCCAGGCTGTTCCAGTAGAGAACAGCCTGCCAGAGCGGTCTGGATTTGGCATAGCTGGATGTTACCGCAATGCCTGCTGGCCCAATTGACCCCATTATGCAGCAGTTTTTGTCCGGCCAAACCTGGGCATATTTGCCGAGTAGCAGCCACATCTCCAATGGGGCCAGCAGGCCTTATGGTAACATCTGATTATGCCGGATCCAGAGAGCTCTGCAGAGACCTGTAGACAGATGTGAAAGAAGCTTTAGTTAGGCTTCTTGGTTACTAGCTCTTCATGTCTTGCACTTCCTGCACAAGGATCTACCACAAATATATTTAACGAAGCAGTGCTGCTTTTTCTGTGCATGTTCAAGCCTTTTTCCCCAAAAAACATGTTACAAAGCTTTTACAGTTCATAAGAGTTTTATAAGCCTAATTCCAGCAGCACCAGTAGCATACATTCCATTGCAGATGCAGCACAATTGCATCTTTTTTCCTTCCAAAAAACAGTAATTTTGCTACCTTTTATAACTCCACATTTTAGTGCATCAATACCCATCTATAGTGTGGGTAAACGGGTGTCAATACCAGTTTATAGTGTGTTTATAGCAGGGGATATTTACCTAAAAACCTAAAAATAAATTGCAAAATTGCAAATTTATTTTTACCTAAAAATAAATTTGCAATTTTGCTACCAGATGTTTAATTGGGCTTTTATTTCTTACCCCCAAAAAGTTGCAATTTTTCTAACATTTAATAATTAGTGTACCAAACCTGGGATTTGTTACTGAATAGGCCTCACAATAAAATGTCTGGTAAATGACAGAGTGGAAAACGATAGACCCATGCCTTGTAATCTGCGAGTGAAAATGTGGGTGGTTGTAGCAGTTCAAACATTTATTTGGTGCCCACTATCAATTATCTTTATATGTTGGTTATTGTGAGGTAGGTGTACCTGTTGCACTATGGAAATTTAAATATTTAGGTATCACTTGGGATATTGACTTTTGTACATATATATATATGCCTTCTTTATCTGTAATTTATCTCTCTCCTTTGCCAGAATACATATTGCTGCTAATTGCTAGGATTTGCTACATTTTTGTCATTTTATCTTCTGTGTTCGTCTGTATATGTTTATCATGGAATAAAGATTATTCATTTGTATGTGTGCCTGCGTCCTGCAAGTCTGACCAGGAGGCCCCTCCCTGCAATGATGAGTCATTTACCTCCCACTGCCTCTGCTACCACAAGTAACAGAAACAGCAGCAGCACCAGCAGCAGCCAATTCAATCTGATGATTGAGCAGTTTTTTCATGTGCTGTGCCAGGCTGACACAGATCAGCAAATGGATATGTACCATCTGAACAACTAGGTTCAGTCCTACCTGGACTGAGCCCTTTCTCCTGCACATACCCTGTTCCCTGACCACATGGACTTTTGGGCAGACAGATTGCAACAGTGCCCGGAACTGGCCCAGTTTGCTCATGCTGTACTGTCTTGTCCAGCCTCCAGTGTCATCTCAGAGAAGATTTTTAGCACTGCAGTCGTCACACCCAAATAGACAAACTGAGTTGTCTGTTAGGGTCTATGTTGTGCCGCTGTTGCTACTATTTCTACCACTATTACCCCATCACAGCTGAACTCTTCCGCATCCACACTATACAGCTACTGCTCCACAAAAAAAGGCAGAATTTGTAGACGCTTGTTCAGAACAGGCCACTGTTTCTTTAGATAAATATATGTGTATAAACGCAGGCATAATTTTTGATCACTTTTTCAGAACAAGCCACTATTTCTTCTGACAGTATAATTTGTGTGTTTGAATACAGGCAGGCATCTGTCCTGTTAAGGCATACTTTGTTGTATTTTCGTTCCGGCCGCCTCTCGGCAGGGGTTGCCGTGCTGCGGCCGGATCCACGGCCCGCCCCCATTACAGTGAATGGGGCCGGAGCGTAGTTCCGGCCCCACACGTGCACCTGCGGCAGCACGGATCCAGCAGGCTGTTCACCTATCAGAACAGTCTGCCGGAGCCCCGTTCCGCAGGTGTGAAAATAGCCTTATGCTGTTTCTCATATCTCCTTATCACTAAATTTTGTTTATTTCAGCTACAAAGGAAAGTTTACCCTCACACTGCCTACCTACAGCAAACAGTAATCTATTCAGGAAAGCAGTGTAACGGTTAAGGGCCTACCGGACCGGAGCAGACCGTATGAAGGTTCATAATCCACACACTGAGACAAAAGAAGTAAAGCTCCTCAGTATAACTTTTAAAACAAAGGTGGCCATACACCTACAGTACGTAGCAAGAGTTAGAGGTCATTCAGATGAGTTTAGAGTTAGAGGTCATTCAGAAGTGATGTTAAGCTAGTTTGTGTTCTGACCTGTGAACATGGTGCATTTTTTTACAGACCACTCAGATAATATACGCGTCCTGTCTGTTTTTATTACAGACCCACTCACCTGATTGAATTAATCTTGAGATAAAAGCCGAGCTGGAAGCTGTGCATGGGTATATTTACATGAGATGTTTTTAACCACACAGTAAAAATTGCATTAAAACCGCACTCACACAAAGCATGTACAACAGTTTTTTGGCACAAATTATATTGGAAATCTGGCACATTTTTATTAGTAAATCTCACCACTGAATTCGAAAAAGGGGCCTCACTCAACTCTGACTGAAAGTCATTATGATTCTGAAAAGTTAATTAACATTCATAACTACCTATCAATCCCACATGTGCACATTCAGAAGCTAGCCAAAACCTGACCCTTCAGTACTTCAGACCACAACCCTTCACCATGCATGCGTGTACTCAGTCCATCACTACCCTGAGCCACCACTGTTGTATGCATGCACTCCCTCAGTACTCAGGTACAGCTTCCTTCACTACAGCCTATGTACACATATATTAACCTTTAAATGGGTTATGCCACGATTGATGTAAAAAAATGAAAATCAGACAACATATAGTTCATGACAGTCTCTTTCTAATAAAGATAGAACCATCCCTTTACTTCTCACAGATCCACAGATCTCCCCATTTATTTCTCCAATTGTTCTGCTACATTCTCTTCAGACTGGCAGCTAAGGGGCGTGTCCTTTCTCAGAGGGCTTGATACTTCTCAGGGGGTGTATCCTTTCTTAGGGGGCATGTCCTTCCTGCTTTTCTCTCTCCCTGCAACTGATACAGCTTCTAACAGTAGATAGTTGAAGATTTAAACTGAGCGTGTGCGACCTCTTCAGTGATGTGGACAAGAAATAAGGAAAAGAATAAATAGCAGATGTCATTATACAGATAGACTTCAGTAAATAACTCAGCGGCTATACAAGAATTTTTAATTACATGCAATTACAAAAGTATTCAGATCCAGGTGCTGGTTTGAAAAATGTTGAATGTGTTTCATGGCACAACCCCTTTAAGAAGGGCCTGTCACATCTCCTGACATGTCTTTTATAGCAAACATGTGCATTCCCCACGCAATAACAATTCTGGGACTTTTTGCTGATGCTAGTGGCCCTGAAGAAGTTTTGGGGAATTTTCAGGTTACAAAATAAACAGGTCAAAGTCTGAGATATTTTTTGTGGATCCAGCAAAGGTTTGGGATTGGCCTCTGAGTCTTTCAGATATTTGGGCATCCATATTGCATATTCTTAGATATATTTGGGGTCATTTATAAAACTGGTGTAGAGTAGAACTGGCTTAGTTGCCAACAGCAACCAATCAGATTCCACCTTTAATTTTGGACAGCTCCTTTGGATAATGAAAGGCGGAATGTGATTGGTTCCTGTGGGCAACTAAGCCAATTCTACTTTACACCAGTTTGATAAATGACCCCATAGAATTTTACTCTGTTAATACATAAAAGCCTTTCATAATTGATAAGGTGGGCAGATCTCCACTTGTCACTTTTGGGATGTTATTTAATTAAAATGGTCACCTTTGCTTGATTGCTATATCCTCTACAAAATCTGCCAATGCTACTTAGACACAAGGATGTAAAAGTAATAGAGAGCCTTCACTAGGTTTTTGTGGAGTGGCAGGTATTCATGTATTAGTCTTCATAGATTAACGTATCAGAAATCAGAAGAGGGGGTTGGATTTGCCAGACATACACCTACATAATCTGTCATGTATTTGGAGTTATATGTGTGAGTAAAGCTACTTTCACACTAGCGTTTTTGCTGGATCTGTCATGGGTCAGCAAAAATGCTACCCTCATGGTAATACAATCGCCTGCATCCGTTATTAACGGATCCGGTTGTATGATCTTTTAAATAGCCAAGACGGATCCGTCATGAACTCCATTGAAAGTCAATGGGGGACGGATCCGTTTTCTATCCATTTGGATCAGTTTCTTCATGCGGACACCAAAACGCAGCAAGCAGTGTTTTAGTGTCCGCCTCCAAAGCGGAATGCAGACTGAACTGAAGCACAACTGAGGCATTCTGAACAGATCCTTTTCCGTTCAGAATGCATTAGGACAAAACTGATCAGTTTTGGACCGTTTATGAGAGCCTGTGACGGATCTCACAAACGGATCCTTACAATGCAAGTGTGAAAGTAGCCTTAGCTGTAGGTTATAATAGGTTTACCAATACTTAGATACCTATCTGTAGTCCCCTTTATACACTTTGGTCAATTGTACATGGAAAGCATTCCGAACTTCAAATTCATGTCTCCAGAATGATATTTTATTTTTATTTTTTCAACATTAACTTTTTATCCATTTTCAAGAATAATGTACAGATTGACAAGTACATGGTATAAGAAGAAAGAAAAAAGAAATAATAAAAAGGAATACATGTCATGTCCCGAATACAAATGTAATAAAAGACATGAGACTCACATTCTATGCCTATATGATTAGCTCAGCAATTTTTTGAATACAGAACAGCAAACCCCAGTTCTTAGAGCACAGATTAGACCTGAACCAGATTTCCACATTCACTGGTATTTTCATTACAGTAAGTTAGTCGGTAAAGGAGTGGCATGGTCACTAGAAAGCCACATCAACCAATGGTTGTGTGCCCTTATCCTGGATCGCAAGGAAGGGGCAAAAACTAGCTCATACATCATATGAAGGTTCACTAGCTGTATGACTTCTGATATGGTAGGAGTAATTTGTTGTTTCCAGTGTCTTGCTATTACTTTGCGTGTGGCCGTGAGAATATGTGACACCAACCATCTGTAAGATGGCAATATACCATCTAGACCAGGGGTGCACAACGTGTTCTGGGTGGGGGCCACATTGTCCGACTGAACCAACGTCAAGGGCCGAAAATAAAATTTAAAGGGGTATTACCAACTGAAATACTGTATTTATGGCAGATTGAACACACAGTGTATACCATTAATGTCTAGTTACAGTTCCAGGAGTCCCATCTAATGGGAGAAATACATGAAAAATGCATGTGAGCAGCCACAAAACATGGACATACATGTCTGTTACCAGATGGATGGGGCCACACAGAATGGTATCAAGGGCCGCATGTGGCCCCCGGGCCGCAGGTTGTGCACCCCTGATCTAGACCCATGCTCAGAATGGCTAGTTCTGGGGTCAAAGGAATGTGAAGAACGTCCTCCAATAACTTTTCCGCCTCTCTCCATAAGGACCGAAGGACAGAGCCAGCACATGTGGGTAGGGGAGCCCCTAGAACCACATTGACGCCAACAAAGAGGGGAATAATTTGGGATAATATGGAAGAGTCTGTCTGGTGTAAGGTACCATCTTAGTTGGATTTTCCTACTCTGTTCAGCGCAATTAATACAATGGGAACATTTAATAGACAAATACAGGGTGGATTTCCATTTTTCCAGAGAGAAACATTTGTCTAATTCCTCTTCCCATCTAAGCATATAGGGATCTTTTGATCTGTGATGTGGGACTAGGAGTTTAGAGTATATAGTAGAGAGTCCTCTACGAACTACACCAGTAGTGGAGAAGAGAAGGTGAAGCGGAGAAGAGGGAGTTACATTGCTATGATGGACAATGAGTTCAAATAGTGTTGAATCTGCAGATATTGGTAAAAAAGAAGAGTTGGGAATAGAAAAGGTTTCATGAAGCATGGCAACAAGGAAAGATTGAGGTTTGGAATATGGCGTTCCAGTACCGTGAGTGGGAAATCAGGAATATGAAATGGGTTGGTAGGAAGTGATCGGATGAGATAATCCCACGCAAAGAGGGATATTTGCATGGTGAGTAATGGGAGATGATGTGTCAATTCACCTATGGTGTGGGCTGCCAGGTATGCGTTAAGAGAATGACCTTTAACGAGAGACTCCTCTATCTGAAGTCATCTTTGAGGATTGGATGGTCGCCACCATTCCCTTTTTTGGTCTATCAAGCTAGCAATATAATATTTATGAAGGTCCGGAACACCTAGCCCTCCATTCTGTATGGGAGGAAACAAGACCCTTTTAGAAATGCGCGGCGGGGAGGAGCCCCATATGAACCGCAACATGCTCTACAATGATACTTTAAAGGACACTGTGGCATATTGGAAGGCATTGAGCAAGCACTGGGGTCTTCCTATTCACTTCAATAACAGGCTATAAGTAGAAGACTGTCCAGACTTGTGAGAAATCATACACATGTCTATTTTGCAAGAAGGGGGCAGAAAAGGTCTTAAGTAGTGTTGAGTGAACTTGTGTCTTCAAGTTCGGCGTGCAAGGTTTAGGTTATCTAAGAATTCCGTTATGGATTCAGCTCACCCGGACCATAACTTATGGTAGCAGAATCCATAACGGAATTCTTAGATAACTGGAACCTTGTACGCCAAACTTGAAACCACAAGTTCGCTCATCCCTAGTCTTAAGTATACGGCACAACTTTATAATCATATGGGCTCCCCTCTTAAGTTTGAAGTGACTAGATCTCCATTTGGTATCCTTGTAGCACACTATTTTCTTTCATATCCAGGTGCTATCATGTCTGGATAGTTTGGCAACATGGAGGCACATTTCACCCTTGCATAACATCTTATACTTATAATATAATAAATAAAGACACTACAATCTGAAGTAGATAAAAATGGCCGCAATGCTTTATTATGGGTTACCTTAAATAGATTAAACACCACAATAAATTTCCATAAATAACTCAAGATAATTAATTCAACACTAAATAAATAATTAAATAAACCGATAACCATATTTAACTAATGAGAACTACATCCACCCAGCTACACTGAGTGATTCTGTCCCACTAACTCAACAAAGTGACAGGAACATTTTTGAAGTTAACAATTTAACCACTTCCAGACCGGGCCATTTACCCCTTCCTGACCAGGCCTAATTTTGCAAATCTGACATGTGTCACTCCATGTGGTAATAACTTTGAAACGCTTTTACTTATCCAAGCCATTCAGAGATTGTTTTCTCGTGACACGTTGTACTTCATGTTAATGGTAAATTTGAGTCAATTTGTTTGTCACGAACCAGCGGGTGTGGAACCCACTGTGCCTCATGTCCTACCTCCTTTAAGGGCGTTGTCTAAGTGAACCCCTCGATCTTCACAATACCAGGTTGCTACCTCCTGAGAAGGATAGGCACACAAGGCAGTTGGTCCAGGCGGACAAGGAGGTACCTGCAAAGGTACTAGACGTACAGCGGTGGTCAGTGGGCTGAGTCGTCACCAGGAGCAACAAAGCAGAACTGAAGGATGAGGCAGACGCGAAGTCAGACAGGCAAGGGTCAGGGCAGGTGGCACAGATACAGGTCAGGCAATCCGGGTCGGCAACAAGACGGTCTAAGCAAGCAAGTAGCGGAATTTGGGAACACGAGCACGAGTCAGGAAGACAGGAATTCAAGCAGGATTAGTGGCAACCAAACAGGACACAAGGACCTTAACACTGAGACATCTGGGAAGAGGGCTGAGCTGCTTATATATGAGCAGGAGGGCTAGGGTTGATTCAACATGCGCCGGCCCTAAAGGGAGTGATGCAAGGAACAAGCAGCAAGCATGTTGCAGCCAGGGCTGAATGGAAACTCCGGAGCGGATCCCAGAGCAACAGCACTTATACAGACAGAGCCCAGGACTGCAGCGGTGAATGGGAAGCACAGACAACAGATCACTGCTGAATACTGCGCCCAGGACCGCGGCGGTAAGCAGGGGAACAGCGGCGCACAGCAGCCGCTGTTACTATGTTTTACCTTTATTTGTAAAAAAAAATCCAGAAGTTAACAAAAATTTGAAAAAGTTTACTGTTTTCTAAATTTGAATCTTTTTGTTTTTAAAACAGATAGTGATGCCTCATAAAATATTAATTAATTACCATTCCCCATATGTCTACTTTATGTTGGCATCATTTTGGTAGTGTAGTTTTATTTTTTATTTTTTGGGGACGTTAGAAGGTTTAGAATTTTAGAAGCAATTTTTGAAATTTTCAAGAAAGTTTCCAAAATCAACTTTTTTAAGTTTAGTTCTGAAGTCACTTTGAGGAGCTCACACAAAAGAAAACCACCCATAAATTACCCCATATTAGAAATTACACCCCTCAAACTATTCAAAACTGGTTTTAGAAATGTTGTTAAACCTTTAAGTATTCCACAGGAATTAACGCAAAATAGATGTAAAATTTCACTGTTTTTGCAGATTTTCCATTTTAATCATTTTTTTTTCATGTAACACCTAGATCATGTAATATTTTTATAGATCCAGTTGTTATGGATGCAACGATACCAAATATGTCTAGTTTTTTATTTTTTGTTTTACACAATAAGAACATTTTTAGGAAAAAAAATCATGTTTTTGTGTTGCCATTTTCTTAGAGCCATATTTTTTAAAAAAATTTCTGGCTATGGTCTTGTGTGAGGGATTGTTTTTTGTGGGATGAGGTCACGTTTTCATTGCTACCATTTTGGGGTACATAAAACTTTTTAATTGATTGATATTATGTTTTTGGGAGGTGAGATCATGTTTAGAAAAAAAAATCATGTTTTTGTGTTGCAATTTTTTAGAGCCATATTTTTTTTCATTTTTCTGGCTATGTTCTTGTGTAGGACCTCATTTTTTGTGGGATGAGGTGACGTTTTCATTATTTCGACTTTGGGGTACATACAATTTTTTGATTGATTTATATGTTTTTTGGGAGGTGAGGTGACTAAAAAAAGCTGTTTTGGCATAATTTTTATTTGTTTTTTTTTTTTCTTGATGGGGTAGATCATGTGATATTTTTATAGAGCCGGTTGTTGCAGACGCGGTGATACCAAATACGTCTATTTTATTTATTTATTTTTATTTGTAACATGTTTTAAATGACGTATTTGGGGAATATTTTTTTTATATGTGAAACTTTTTTTTTTATAATACTCTTTATTTTTCTTATTTTTTTATTTTACACTTTGTGTCCCCATAAGGTCATACAAGACCTCTGGGGGACATTTAACTTCACTTTTTTTTTTTACTATTGATTTCTCCTGTAACTGGGGCTGACATAGTAGCCCCAGTTACAGGTGAAATACACCCCACAGAGAGGCTGTACAGCACTATACAGCGCTGTACAGCCTTAGGCTCCATTCACACGTCCTGTTTTTCTTTCCTGATTCGATCCTGATCTGGATCCATTCATTTCAATGGGTCCTGAAAAAATCAGGATCAAATCAGGAAAGAAAAACAGGACGTGTGAATGGAGCCTTAGTGCGGGCCTTTTCGAGGTCTGCACACTGCTTCCTGATTTGTATACACAGCGCTCGTTTAGTGCTGTGTATACAGCGATCTAGAAGGCAGGGACACTCAGGAACAGTCCCTGCCTTCTCTATTGGGTACCCTGCTGTCACTGACATCGGGCCCCTGGCACAGCAGCTGCACGATTAGAATGCAGCTGCTATCTCTGAATGGACATCCAGAAACATCCATTCAGAGATAAATAACCACTTCCCGGATGTTTATAGTCTATGGGCGGACAGGAAGTGGTTAAAAAAGGGGTGGGGGGGTTGCTCCTCTTCTTCTTCAAACTGGTCCCGATCCTCTGGAGAACCTGCAATGTAAAGGGACAGGCTTCCCGCCACAAAGCTTAACAACAAATCCCAGAGCTGGATTTCTCCCCCAGCAACCGCCAGCAACCAATCAGTGAAGGATCCACAAGAGCCCAGCAACAACATTTAGACTGGAACGAACCTCAGCCACAATTCAGGTATTTTCTGAAAAATACAAAGGGCGGAAAAAAAGAAGGGAAAAGACAACTACCTAATATATAAACGCTCTGGGGGTCCGTCCAGATAAATGGAAGGCCTTGTCACTATCATCCTTTGACAAGCTATTTTTGCATGCCCCCACTTTGTCAATTTCAGTGGTTCACTGTTTGATACAGTCTAGAAAAGGAACAGATCCTGGGATCTGCAGCTAAGGCCTCATGCACACGAACGTGTGCTGGCCGTGCCCGTGCTGCGGGCTGCATACGGCGGATCTGCAATAAACGGGCACCGGCCGTGTGCAGCCCGCATCACGGATCGCGGACCCATTCACTTCAATGGGTCCGCGATCCGGGAGATGCGGAGCGGAGGCACGGATCGGAACACCACGGAAGCACTACGGTGTGCTTCCGTGATGTTTCTGGCCGTGCCTCCGCACCGCAAAAAAGTAGCGCAAGCACTACCTTTTTGCGGTGCGGACCCTCGGATGCGGATCGCGGACCCCATTCAAGTGAATGGGTCCACGATCCGCATGCGGTGGCCTCACAGTCAGTGCCCGTGCATTGCGGACCTAAGGCTAGTTTCACACGAACGTTTTGTTTTGCAGTCCGCAAATTGTGGTCATACCCTTAGGGCTCATGCACACGACCGTATGTATTTTGTGCAAAAAACACAGATGACGCCCGTGTGCATTCCATATTTTGTGGAATGGAACAGCTGGTCTCTAACAGAACAGTCCTATCCTTGTCCGTAATGCGGACAATAATAGGACATGTTCTATTTTTTTGCGGAACGGAAATACGGACATATGGAAATGGAATGCACACGGAGTAACTTCCATTTTTTTTGCGGACCCATTGAAATAAATGGTTCCAGATACAGTCCGCAAAAAAAACAAACACTGAAAGAAAATACGTTCGTGTGCATGAGCCCTTACAGCGAGGCCTAGTACAGTGATTCGATCAGTGATTTCCATCAGTGATTGTAAGGGGCCAGGAGCAGGTCAAAAAACAGAACAGGTGCAGATCTTTCCATTAGATCTTACCTCTCTAAAGGCTACACTTCTAGTTTTGGGTCACAATTAGAAATGAGCGAATCTTCCAAGATTCGCTTCGGCGAATATTTGCCGAATTTTTAAAAAGATTTGCCTCGGATAAGATTCAATTCGGTTCAAGTTGCATTAAAAAAAATTTGTGTTCTACGAACATTCCTGCGAATACGTACGCATAAGTGTACGAATATACAGTAAAAGTACTCTGCTTAAGTGAATACCTACGCATTAGCGTACAAATTATTAGATGCGTAGCATTAGCGTACAAATTATATGATGCGTACGTAGCGTTAGCGTACAAAGATTTAAGAATCTTCCGAAGCGAATCTGAAAAGATTCGGATTCGCTTCGGTGTAGAAAAAAAAGAAAATTCATATCGAATCTACGAAGCGGCGAATAGATTCGCTCATCTCTAATCACAATCACTGGTGGAAATCACTGATCAAATCACTGAAGTGTGAACTGTGCCTTAGGCCTCATTCACATGAGCGTGACGGATTAGGTCCGGATGCGTTCAGGGTGCGTTCAGGGAAACTCGCACCATTTTGCAAGCAAGCTCAGTCAGTTTTGTCTGTGATTGCGTTCAGTTTTTTCAGCGCGGGTGCAATGCGTTTTCATGCGTTTTTCACTCGCGTGATAAAAAACTGAAGGTTTACAAACAACATCTCTTTGCAACCATCAGTGAAAAACACATTGCATCCGCACTTGCTTCAGGATACAATGCGTTTTTCACTGAAGCCCCATTCATTTCTATGGGGCCAGGGCTGCGTGAAAAACGCAGAATATAGAACATGCTGTGTTCTTCATGCAACGCAGAACTGATGCGTGAAAAAAATGCTCATGTACACAGACCCATTGAAATGAATAGGTCAGGATTCAGTGCGGGTGCTATGCATTCACGTCAAGCATTGCTTTAGAGGCCTTAGTGAGTTATCTGCTGTGGTAATAGCTGGACATCAGAAAATGATGAGGACAATCAGGTAAAAGACAAGGAGAGAAGTCATTTTTGAATGGTTCAAGGGGCATATTATGCATTAAATTTGGCACTAAAAAAAATATATTTTAGGGTATAAAAGGCATTGCAAAAAATGTGGTATGAGTAGGGCCAACTTGTTTCATGGCTTTTGGCAGTGTCTGCACATGACCCTTTTTTGGGTAGAGATCACAGGTATCATCACTTTGTTGGTAGGCAAGGATTTGGGGGAAGATCCTTGGTTGTATTTATTTAACTATGAAGGGTTGTCAGATTGCAAAGAAAAACCTCTATCCAAGATTTTTCCATTTAGTAGCACAAATATGTATTTTGAAACAATGGGTCAAAGCATAACAACCAACACTGCCAATGTTCCTAGAAAGGATGGAGAAGCTGAGGGCTCTTGAAAAATTGGGCAAGATGGGAGATATAACACCCAGTGTGATGTTTATATATAGAAGGTTCTGACTTAGGCCTCTTTCATACGACAGTATTTTTTGCGGGCTCCAATCCGCATATTTTGCTGATAAGATGCGGACCCATTCATTTCTATGAGTCCGCAAAAAATACTGACAGCACACTGTGTACTATCCGCATCCGTATGTCCGTTCCGTAGCTCGCAAAAAAAAAATAGAACATGTCCTATTCTTGTCCGTTTTGCGGACAAGGATAGGCATTGTTACAATGGATCCGCAAAAAAACGGAAACACGGAGGCCATATGGAACGTCATCCGCTTTTTTTGTGGACCGCAAAACACATACGGTCATGTGAAATAAGCCGTAAAGGGATAAAAAGTGTTTGTGGTCATTTCAATAATAGAGGAGTCAGCTACAGTGCCTTGCGAAAGTATTCGCCCCCCCTGGAACTTTTCAACCTTTTGCCACATTTCAGGCTTCAAACAAAAAGATATAACATTTTAAATTTTTGGTGAAGAATCAACAACAAGTGGGTCACAATTGTGAAGTGGAACGAAATTTATTGGATCATTTAAACTTTTTTTGTAATAATAAAACTGAAAAGTGGGGCGTGCAAAATTATTCGTCCCCCTTGCATTAATACTTTGTTGCGCCACCTTTTGCTGCGATTACAGACTAAAATTCTTGCCCATTCTTCCTTGCAAAACAGCTCGAGCTCTTTGAGGTTGGATGGAGAGCGTTTGTGAACAGCAGTTTTCAGCTCTTTCCACATATTCTCAATTGGATTCAGGTCTGGACTTTGACTTGGCCATTCTAAGACCTGGATACGTTTATTTTTGAACCATTCCATTGTAGATTTTGCTTTATGTTTGGGATCATTGTCTTGTTTGAAGATAAATCTCCGTCCTAGTCTCAGGTCTTTTGCAGACTCCAACAGGTTTTCATTCAGAATGGTCCTGCATTTGGCTCAATCCATCTTCCCATCAATTTTAACCATCTTCCCTGTCCCTGCTGATGAAAAGCAGGCCCAAACCATGATGCTGCCACCACCATGTTTGACAGTGGGGATGGTGTGTTCAGGGTGATGAGCTGTGTTGCTTTTACACCAAACATATCGTTTTGCATTGTTTCCAAAAAGTTCGATTTTGGTTTCATCTGACCAGAGCACCTTCTTCCACATGTTTGGTGTGTCTCCCAGGTGGCTTGTGGCAAACTGTAAACAAGACTTTTTATGGATATCTTTGAGAAATGGCTTTCTTCTTCCCACTCTTCCATAAAGGCCAGATTTGTGAAGTGTTGGACTGACTGTTGCGCTATGGACAGACTCTCCCACCTCAGCTGTAGATCTCTGCAGTTCATCCAGAGTGATCATGATCATCTTGGCTGCATCTCTGATCAGTCTTCTCCTTGTTTGAGATGAAAGTTTAGAGGGTCTTGGTAGATTTGCAGTGGTCTGATACTCCTTCCATTTCAATATGATCGTTTGCACAGTGCTCCTTGGGATGTTTAAAGCTTGGGAAATCTTTTGGTATCCAAATCCAGCTTTAATCTTCTCCACAACAGTATCACGGACCTGCCTGGTGTGTTCCTTGGTCTTCATGATGCTCTCTATGCTTTAACACCTTAAGGACCCAGGACGAGAATGCTCGTACTAAATTGCGTACTTAGTGCCCCAGGACGAGCATTCTCGTCCTGGGATCCTTCCGTATCCCCCATGCCAGGTTCCCCCATTAGAAGCAGAGATCCAGCTATTACTGACAGCCGGATCCCTGCTGTATCCACCAGCATCGGTGATGACGCCGATGTCGGTGGATTAACCCCTCATATGCTGCGGTCAGCGCTGACCGCGGCATATGAGAGGTTTGCGCTCCCTCACCTGTTCCATGGGCTCCCCGCACTGCGATCGCGGGGAGCTGATGGTTGCCATGGCAACCTCAAGCCTCTCAGAGGCTTGGGAGCCCGGCAGCTACGGGGGCCTATGAGGCCCAGCCCACAGGCTGGGTCTCATAGGCAAACTATCAGTGTATTACAGTGTGTAATATACTGATAGTCAATGCAGTACAATACAGATGTATTGTGCTGCATTGAACAGGGATCAGACCCTGTAATGTTGAATTCCCATAGTGGGACATAAGTAAAAAGTAAAAAAAAAAAAGTAAAATAAAAGTGTTTTTAACAATAAAAAAATAAAGTTTCAATTAAAAAAAAAGCCCTTCTCCCATAAAAAGTCACATATAAAATTGTAAAAAATAGAAAAAAAAAATAAAGAATATATATATTAGGTATCGCCACGTTCGTAACAACCTGCTCTACAAAAATATCACATGATCCACCCCGCCCGTCAACACCGTAAAAAAAATGAAATAAAAACTGTGCTAAAAAAGCCACCTTTTTGTCACCTTTCATCACAAAAAATGTAATACCAAGCGATCAAAAAGTCGTATGCCCCCAAAAATAGTACCAATCTAACCATCATCTCATCCCGCAAAAAATGAGCTCCTACCTGAGACAATCGGCCAAAAAATTAAAAAAAATACAGCTCTGTGACTATGGAGACACTAAAACATGATTTTTTTGTGCTTCAAAAATATTATTGTGTAAAACTTAAATAAATAAAAAAAAAGTATACATATTAGATATTGCCGCGTCCGTAACGACCTGCTCTATAAAAATATCACATGATCTAAACTGTCAGATGAACATTGTAAATAACAAAAAATAAAAACAATGCCAAAATAGGTATTTTTGTTACCTTGACTCACAAAAAGTGTAATATAGAGCTACAAAAAATCGTATGTACCATTAAATTGTGCTAACAAAACTGCCACCTTATCCCGTAGTTTCCAAAATGGGGTCACTTTTTTGGCGTTTCTACTCTAGGGGTGCATCAAATGTGACATGACAACTTAAATTTTTTCCAGTAAAATCTGCCCTCCAAAAACCATATGGCATTCCTTTCCTTCTGTGCCCTGCCGTGTGCCCGCACAGCAGTTTACAATCACAAATGGGGCATTTCTGTAAACTACAGAATCGGAGTAATAAATATTAAATTTTGTTTGGCAGTTAACACTTGCTTTATTACCGGAAAAAAATTGATTTATATGGAAAATCTGCCAAAAAAGTGAAATTGAGAAATTTTGTCTACATTTTCCTTTAATTCTTGTGGAATACCTAAAGGGTTAACAAAGTTTGTAAAATCAGTTTTGAACACCTTGAGGGGTGTAGTTTCTAAAATGGGGTCATTTTTGGGTGGTTTCTATTATGTAAGCCTCACAAAGTGACTTCAGCCCTGAACTGGTCCTTAAAAAGTGGGTTTTGGAAATTTTGTGAAGATCTAAACTTCTAAGCCTCCTAATGTCCCAAAAAAATAAAATGTCATTTTCAAAATGATCCAAACCTGAAGTGGACATATGGGGAATGTAAAGTAATAACTATTTTTGGAGGTATTACTATGTATTTTAAAAGTAGAGAAATTGAAATTTGGAAATTTGCTAATTTTTCTAAATTTTTGGTAAATTTGGTATTTTTTTTTTAATAAATAAAAATAAAATATTTTGACTCAAATGTACTACTGTCATGAAGTACAATATGTGATGAGAAAACAATCTCATAATAGCCTGGATAAGTAAAAGCATTTTAAAGTTATCACCACATAAAGTGAGACATGTCAGATTTGCTAAAAATGGCCTGGTCCTTAAAGGGTTTCTGTCACCAGTTTTTTTGGTATGAATCAGGCTGACATTAGAGATGTGCTAATGTCACCTGTTTTATTTACTGGTGTCCCCATTTTTATATAAAATGAACTTTTATTTTATGCTAATAAGGCCTCTAGGTGCAAGGGGCGTTACCCCTGCTTCTAGAGGCTCTGTTGATTGACAGGCCCAGGCAGAGAAGAAACACTCCATTCACCATAGCCTGCAAGGACCTTCAATGATGTCATGACCATGTGATCAGTCACATGGTTAGGATCACACAAACCTGTTGTCAGGGCTGGGATACACAGACAAGGGGAAAGTGATCCCTAAGCTTAATCCCAACCCCTTTCCCTGCCTATTGCCTACTCAGGCTAACCCCTGAGTCGACAACCAGATGACTCGAAATACACTAGTAAAAGTGCAGGGGAAGGGAAAACAAACAAGACAGACAAACAACCAAATTGGTAGTCAGAAAGCCGTGTCAAAACCAGGAGAGTACGTCAGGAACAAAATCAGCAAGCAAAGAGTAGTCAAAAAAACATGCCAAGGGTCAAAGAACAACTAGAATCCAAACTGCAGAGCACAAATGACAAACCAGGTAGTAGCAAGGAACTCCAAACACTGGCAGCAAGGTAAACATTTGAGGAGCTTAAATACCTAGCAGACCC